>CANSNZ010000528.1:0-107730 GCA_947646795.1 Beta lomatogona | reverse complement strand
AGTCCGCAGAAGAGCAGTCCATCTCGACTCAAAGACAGGTCGAACTCTTTCTCCCCTCAGCAGGGACAAGAAGGGGAAGGCTCCTCTTCAGACTTTGTCCTTAGGAGGAGGTATGGTCTTCTCTCCAACTCCACTAGCCTGAGTAGTCTTCTCCGTCTTCTTCCGTGTAAAACCTGACCTTCTGGCGGGAGGTTGCTCAAAGATGATGATAGGCCTCTTCTTGGATGAGGAACACTTACAAGAGGAAGTTTGTTGGTAAGGGCATTTTCTCGCAAGTAACGAACAAGTTACAATAATGGTCAGTCCAAAGAGCAAAAAGCCACAAACTATTCATAAGGCTACAAGAGAAGCATCCAAAGGAAGGAAGACGTCCTAGAATGGGCACTCTCTTTTTTCCTAAGTGAACCTCGTCTAAAGAAATTTCCGCACACGTGAGACGAAGGTGATGCAAAGAAGGAAGCCGTCAAAAAGTGGACGGACAAAAAAATTTCCGTCTACAGGACGGGGAAATCGACTCTTAAATCAAGTATTGGAATTCAAAGTTCCTCGACGAGAAGGGCCCAAAGACGCGTGGCCGGCCAAGCACTGGGCCGTTTCCTTCTTCGAATGATTCTCGTCCAAAGCGATAGACAAACTTAGACGAATCCAAATGGTGCTCATCCAAAGCAATCAACATCTAAGACGAGACTCGGCCCAAAGAAGGTGGACGTCCCGGCTTGTACGCTTTCCTTCTTTGGGTGACTCTCGTCCAAGGGTTGTAGGTAAATCCTTGACGAGGCCGAATGATCCTCGTCAAAAAAAAAAAAATTTTACCGGTGTTTCAAATCCTTTTTCTGAGCATTGCCTCTTGATGTACTCCTTCCATAAGTTCTCTCCTCGTAAATTTCGACATGCTTATATCCCCCGTCCAAGAATGCTTGAGGCGTGTTCCGGCGAGTCCCGAAAAGAGAAGAAAGGGGGGTAAGTCCCAGGGTATGGACTATGGATGAAGCATTTAACTTGGGAATTTGAATGAATACCTCATCTTCGGCCAAACCGCAGCCGGCGGCGACCAAAAAGTAAAGCCATTGTTAAACATTTCCTTAAAGGGTATCCGAGTTAATGGTCCCTTAAAGGATGATTTGATCAGGCCGAAGTACCTTGATACGGGGCATCACTACCTCCTCGTCATAATGGTCCTCGAACTCCCAGGCCAGACGCTCGTCCCGGTCTTTGTAATGATTTCGGTTATAGAATCGGAAGCCCTTAGGCAGAGTCGATGGCCGCCTTAGGAACATGAAGTCGATCTTCCATGGCACGCATGCCACGGGCGCTTAAAAAGCAGGGGAGTGCCTGGCAGATCTTGAGCCATGTTCCATCAACGGCACCAGGGAACCTTGGCCGCATAATGAATATGGGTGAAGGCTTGGATAGAGAGGGCTGGGCCGCGCAACTCGCAGGCCGGCTATAAACGTCGGGACGTTAGGCCAAGCATTTGGAGCCAATGGGCTGTGGCCGATGTTGTAATAGCGGGGCACTTGTTCTATAAAGTCATGGAGGGGGAACCTTAATCCCGCGTCCAGCCGGCTTTATAGACAAGGAAGTGATTTTAAGAGCGCTCAAAATGGTGGCCTCCTTATCGGGGGATGACGAAAGAAAAGCCCGGCATGGGCATGAAAGTGGGACAATAACTAGGGTCCGGGTCCTATTTTTCAAACCATTTGCGATTGGCCAAAAATAAATGCGGGGTCGAAAGGGGACCTATCGTTTTCTAATCTCCCGCGCCAAGTAGTGGAGGCTTCGTCCGACTCCTTCGGCGCCAGCGCGGAATCACGGCCGTTATTGTCCTCGCCTTGGAGTTTCCTCCATCTCGGTGTCCCGACTAGACGGGATCAAGCCCGAGGATTTATTTGGGAGCCCTCAAAGTCGCGGGGTTAGGGAAGGGGGCCGCCCCAAAGGCCCAACACTTTGGATCTCCCGTCTCATCGGAACTCGTCCAAGATTCCTCCATGTCGAACTATTTGATGGGATTATTACCTTTCGTCTTTGGCCAGGCCGTTTGCTCACGCGCGCCGCATTACCCGCAGGTAAAGACTCCGGGTCGTCCCGACTTATTCGGCCAAAACCACAAAAAAAAATATACTCGGCCGAAGAGGTCCAACTCTAGAATGTGCCGAAGAAGAAACACTCTCGGTTCTAGGGGTCAGAGACAAGCTCTTGGTCGGCTAGGATTATTTGACGAAGAAGATTCCATTTTATTGATTTTCTAAGAGAAAAATAAATAATAAAAGAAAGAATAAGGAACAAAGAAAAGATACCTGCTGAAACGCCTTGACGATTTAGTGAAGAAGGCCGAGGTCGGACGATCCTTTCTCTCTCTAGAAAAATTTGCAGAGCTTTTCTCTCTAGAAAAATTCTCTCGAGGTTTGAAATGATTTAATGTACTCTACCCCAAGGGTATATATAGGGGGGTAAAAAACCCGTTGAGCCGGTAAAGGATGACTGGAAAAGGGTGTAAAGCGGTCGATCATGACCGGTAAAACCCACGAAAGGGCGCGTCGCTGCCTCCATTTTGAATTTGAATAAACTACCTTAGTAAAAGGGGTGTTAACCGTCGATGGGCCAACGGTGAAAACCCTTTTAGGGGCAAATGTTTTAGCCTAAAAATCTACTGCTCCTTTAAAGACACTTGGGCTCATCAGAGCCGCACATGTGTCTTCACCTAATAAATAAAGAAAAAGATATAAACCTTGGGTTCTATTCCAATTGGGAGAAAAAGGCTTGCTTTCCTGGCCCTAAAGATAGTCGAGCCCCGTCCCCTTGTAGGTGGCTGCAAGTGAGTGGTTGATAACCTCTTACTTATCATGGCTTGCCACGTGTCGAGGATCTAATTGCTTAGCCCGATCGGAGGCCACTATTCTAGGGTAATTTTAAAGGTTACTGTCATCTGCAATCACTATAAATACCCACTTGAAATCAGGAGAAAGATCATTCAAGGCAAACGATGCAAAGTTACTACGTAAAAATACTCTCTCACTTTCTCTCTTTAGATCTACTATTTCTTCACAACTCCCGGTATCAGACTTAAGCTTCGGAGGGGGAAACCACCACCCAAACCTCCGGGTGGGTCCCTTTGCGGGTGGGAGCGAAGCTCGGGCCTTGGCCTAAGTTGATTCGGACATTGTTGCACAAGTCTCCAAGTGAAGAACATCTAAGGGATACTAGTTTACTTGCTAGACAAGAAAGCTCGACTTTATAGCTTACTTGTTGGACGAGCGGAGGACTAACGAGAACTTATATTTTGGGATGGAGGGGAGTATTAGTTATAATTTAATTCGGTTTAGGTCGATTCCGGTTCCGTTACAATCGGTTCGGTTTAGTTCGGTTGCAATCGATTGGTTCCGGGTTCAATTCAATCAATTTTGTTTTATGCGTAGAAGAGAACATACCCTTAGGATATATAGTTAATAGTTTATCTATGTACAACTAGGAGTCTAGTTGGATAGATTTTATGAGTTAGTGTGTAGTAGGTTTCCTAACCTTGTAGGATAAATATGTGATTGATTAATGAGAAAGTATGGCCAATATTGAGATTGGTATTGGTTGCGAGAGAAATTTAACAGAGAACTATGTATTACTCTGCATACTTGATTTGAAGGTAATGAAGAGGATATGTATGTTAAACCCCCCAAAGCGAGGGTCATGTTTTCCCTTCTATTGCTCCCTCCTTGCATTATCAAGTGAACTTAAATTATTTTTCCCCGATTCCCCTACTATTTTATTCACTTATAACATTATAAACCGGTATTGAAATTATTTTTGGTGAACTAAACTTATTTTTTTACCCAACATAACTTTTTTTTTTTTGGTGAACTAAACTTATTTTTATTGAAACTTAATTGTTTAAGGTGAATTGAATAGGGTATTAGATTCAACTTCATTTTGTCTCCATCACACCCAACCCCTGCTGAACAATGGTTGAGGCCCCGTGCTAAAATTGAAAAATAAGGCCCCTATATAAAAAAATTCAAAGAAACCACCCAAATATGCAAGTAAACCAATAACAAACATGCATCAAACTAAGTAATTCTTTTCAAAATATTTTCATACATTCCAGAAGAGAGAATTTTAGTTAAACTTGACATTTTTCAGGTCTTTTATATTAATTTTTTTTGATTTGGAGCCCTTTGAAAGTGAGTCCCGATTATACGCCCCACTTTATACATGTTGAGGGTCGGGCCTAATCACACCCTTAATATATCACCTTCAATCTAAACACGCCATTTATCCTAGGTAATTATGACCCAGAATGAGGGTACTTTTTGCCCTCTTTACTCTTTGATTACCTTATCAGATCTTCCACCACCTTCAATATCTTTTTAATTTCTTTTACGACTCCCTTAATATATTATATCCAAACATGTCCTGAGTAAAATACTTTTTATTATAAATGAAGGGGACAAGGGGTTGTTTGGTTCAACAATTTGGAATGAAATGAATTAAAAACCCATACGAGAAAAAAAGCCAGGTATAAATTGAAAACCTCATACCCAACTTGATGTGTTTGGTTCAACCATGAAATAAATCGTATTCTGTTTAGTTTTTTTGGAATGAAATTAAATTTTTTGAGAATCATTGTTTATTCTTTTTTTTTTTTTGGTGTTTGCACCCGGTTCACCCTTCGGGCTACATCCGGATCGAGACCAAGGTTCGGGGTGGTTAGGTTTCATTCTCTCTAAGGGTGTTGCGGGGATTCGAACACGGGTCCATCTCTACCAAAAGCCGTCCATCCCCATCACCACTCAGGCAACACTTACTTGATAATTATTCTTTATGTTAAGGATGTACAATAATTTTTCACTTTTTCGGATTCAACTTTCAAGCATGCCTTGAGTAAATTAAGGAGAGGGGGAGGTTGTGGGGAAAACAGAGTCAAGTATTAAGTTTTCTTTCATTACCCTGACATGAACACGTTTCATTGGCGACAATTGCAAACATTTTGTTTCGGTTACAGTAATTAATTATACGTACTTGAAAATTTGAGTAGTATAATTTAAATGCTGAAGATGTTCCCAAATTATTAGACAGACATAATATATATAACTAATTTATATCATATGCTAGAAATTAATAATGTAAATTATTTATCGTATTGAGTACACTTAGCACTGCAGTCATTGGTCAGATTGACATGCATAATGAGCCCTGAATGACTACTCCAGAAAGAGAATTGATTCCCAGTTAATAAAATACAAATACTACTACTATACTACTCAGATTTCTGCTATGATTGGAATATTGGACTGTAGTGTTAAATACTCCCAGCATTCTTATAATTATAATTAAGCCCTAATTAAGATATCACAGGGAGCTACTATACTGATCATGTTTCTTGTTAATAATTAATCAAATAGTGACAGAAGCCAAAACACTAGCAATTGGTGGACGGTGGTTGGTCTATTTACTGGAACTTTAAGTACAAGATTACTTTCAATTAAATCACTTTGCATAATCTTAATGCATGCATGGTCTAATGTAATGATGGAATTGACGCCTATTGACTTAGTTAAAGGATGTTACTTCTAACATTGATTCAAGCCGCGAATGTAGTTGTCTTTCTTCCAACTAATATTTTGAAAGTAGTTTTATTAGATGTGGAGTTGTAGTTGAGCTACGCAAACAATACATGCACCCAAGTGCATGTAGGCGTAGTGCGCGCACCATCTTCTAAACTACGTCGTTTTATCGTTTTAGAGTCCATAATTTTAAAAAAATTATTGTTATTTGTTTCCTTTTAGTTTGTTGAGCTCACTAGTTTTGACGATAACAATTAGTAACAAATATTGTCTCACGTCTGAAATAAATAGTCATATTGCCAATATAGTCTGGAGTAATAATGTGACAAATTAATCCCGATCAGTTAAATTGACAATATAACTTGATTGACAAATCGAAAAGAAATAAAAACTTGAATTCCATATTAATAATTATGCTAATAATATTTTAAAACCTAAATATTGATTATTATTCGGTAATCTCTATTATATAAAATAAAGCTCTTCCACTTTATTAATATTCAATGATTGAACCTGATACTACAAATTCTTCTACTTTACTTAAGCATAAGCTCTATCACTGCTTTACATTTCCTACCTCGATCTTATATTTGAATAATGATGAACAAAACTAAAAAAAAATCAACGAAACATTGATTTGAAAAAAACATAGTCAAAAAATTAAAAATAATTATAATTTGTAATACTAATGAATAACTAATTGAGGGGAAAAAAGTTAATATGACAGCGCGCGCATAGCATGTAAAAAATGCTAATAAGATATATAAAAGGACGTCAACACTTATTTTTTGGTTAGCACACAATATTTACACAAAAAATTAACAAGTGCTCATATCTGATACCTAAAGATCTTTGCATATATAATCTCCATCATTTGGGTTATTCGTTGCAATTCTCGTTTAGGCATAGTGTGTGCTCGATACTTGGGTCTCAGAATTATGACCGAGTGGTCGTTGTATTCATATATCCGCATTAGAGGTAAAAGTATAATTTGTTCGTAATATACAATTCTGATCACGTACGATCATCAGTTGCTTGCTTTCTTCCAATACTGGAAGGAAATGAAAGGAGAGTGAATGGGAAATGGGTGAAGAAAAGGAAAGCAAGGAAATGGAAGAGTGGGCTTTATTCTTTTCAAATCTTTTGAACATTAGTATTAAGAGGCCAAGGAAAATGAATCTAACCAATTCTATCTCTTCCATTCCCTTCTCCCATAATGCATCCAAATAAGTAAAAATATAAAACCATTCATTTTCCATGTAAATTCCCATATCCACACAAACCATTCATTTTCCATGTAAATTCCCATATCCACACAAACCATTACACACTAATACTCCCTCCCGGCTCCCATATTAATCAATACATTTTGAGACTTTCGCGTATGTCGATGCTGACAACTGAAAATAAATATCTTTAGTTGTCTATTAACAAAAGATATAAAAAAATTCATATCTTAAATATATACTTTGAGACAAATCCAACAATATCTTACATAATAACATTTGTCCTGATATATTAGTAGATATATATGGTTAATTAGATAAGGTTATATGAATTGTGCACATGGTATTGATTTATATGGGACATATTGTTTCGTTGCAATCCAAGAAGCACTAGTGGAAAAAAGCCTAATTAATCCGGTAAATTGGCTTAGCGGGTCCGAAAATGAACCGGATCGAGTTAGGGAGCAAAGCGGAGCGGTTGAGGAAAGTCAACATATCCGTTGAAGTGGTGAAATACGGATCAGTTATTGTAGTTAACTGATTTGGTTTTCACTTCCACCTGATCAGTTAGGTGTAGATGTGAATTTAAAAAAAAAAACTGACGACTTCACAAAGGAGGACAAACGTCGAGAAAATTTTCAGCAATTATTAACAAAATTATACGTAAATACAGTTACCAACAATTATCAACAACTATCGAAAATTTTCAACAATTACACAAGATTATACATAAATTCGAGAAAATTATCCAAAAATAATAATCGATCGAAAAAATACACAAAATTAGAAAATTAAATCCTTAAATACAAACTACGAAAATGAAGATTCAGCTAAATAAAAAGGTACTAAATATAAATAAAGAAAACGAGAATGAAAATTAGAAAAAATAATAAAAAACGAAAAAAGGCACTCAATTATAAATAAACCCTAAATAAATACTTCATTTGTTTCAAAATAATTGACACACTTCTTCGGAAACGCTTGCCAATGCATGATTTTAACTATTAATATCTCTAATTCACTACATGTAAAAATTTGATATTATAAAAGTATATATTGAGAAGAATCAAACAAGATCTCACATGACTAACTTGTGTAATAATCACAAAATAGAGTCAAAGGATAGTGTATGTATAGTGCAAAAGTGAACCGTGTCATCTATTTTTGAAACGGATGAAGTATAAGCTAAAATGAAAAAAAAAAAAAGAAAAAGGAAAAAATAAACCCTTGCGAAGTAGGCGATGGTGGTGCGAAGATGCAGCGGTGGTGGAATTAAGATGCGGCGGAGAGTTCGTCGTTGTTGTCGTTGGGCTCAAAGATTTTAGGCGTGTGCGAAGAATTGTTGAAGGCGGTGCTCGGTGGTTGGTTGGCGAAGAATTGTTGAAGGTGGTTGGCAAGAGAGTTTGAGGGAGAAGGTGGTGGTGGTTGTGTTTGTCGGGAACGACGAAGATGCTAGAGTTTGAGGGGGAAGTTGGTGGTGTTCATGGGATCAGATTCGTGGGTGAAAGAGGAACAGAGGGTGAAAGGGAGAATGGGAAAATAAGGGTTAGGAAAATGGTTTGGGCATTAAAACGGGAAACGTTTGGGCCAGTTAAATGAGGGTTACGTTGGGGGAAACGTTTGGGCCTAAATATTTGGGTCGATTAAGCGATCCGACGAGGAGGAGAACCGAATCAATTAACAAAAACAAATACGCTCTCCTCCCCACCCGAATCGGTTAATTGATCCTATAATTTATGAACAAAAACACTGAACTAGTGGATCTAGTTTTGGGATAACCGAATCAATTCTTTTGTGTCATTTTTTCTACTAGTGAAGTATGCCAATATTGATTAGAAGTCTATTTGAGTACGGAAGTTAAATAAGAAATCTTTGCGTTTTAGAAAGTCTAACAAGACTAGGATATATTATGTTTAGGAGTTTAAGTAGGAAGGAAATTTCTTTTTTTCCAATTATATTGTTTCCTAAATATTTTTAGAAATCTAATGGTAGTTTACTTATCTAGTAGAATAGGAAATCTTGTAAGTCTCTATATATAGGATCTTAATTAGGGAAGTACTTTGTGGAGTTGGTATGCATTTGTTATGCAGATGAGAGGAAGAAAAAATGTAGTTGATGGAAAGGTGTAGTTTTCAAGAAGTCAATCAGAAAAACACATTGTATATTTTTTTTTTTTGCGGTTTATTAGTTGAAGATCAGAAAAGATTGGTTTAAACCACCCTTAAAAAACTCCTTGTGTATTGTTCTAGTTATTTTCGAAGTGAGGTTTCTAACATGGGGGGAGTACTTGAGTTGTATTTGTATATATAGACTATCCAACAATTCAAACATGCAAATTTTGATCCTATACATAAATATATACTCACGAATTTCAAAATGAAAACGTATTGGGTGTAACATATTACACTATAAACTTATTGTGTAACAAAATGAAATCCTCAAATGACATAAAACAAATCGAAATGATATGACACGAGATGACAATATGACATGATACAAAAGCCGAAATGACATGCAATAGATCAGAAATGATATGAAATAAATGAGAAAATGACATTAAACAAAAGTAAAATGACATGAAACATATAAGAAATGATATGAAATAAATGACATAAATGTGAAATAAGATGAAATATACCAAAAATGATAAGAAAACAGATGGCAAAAATAATATGAAGCATTCATTACAGCATAAATTATGATTTAACGGTTGCACCTTAAGACATTACACTCTATCCAAATATAATTGATTGTATACATCATGCACCTATGTTTTGCACTATTCAAAACTAGTTAACTTAACCTCCTACCAAAACTAGAAAGAATTAATTTATAACCTTTAATTACTTCATCCTTTTCGCAAATTTAAAGAACTATTCACCATTTGTTTTCACTCGTTTTATAAAACCTATTTGTTACATCTTAGCTTACTCATTGTTGGTCCACACCCCATCCCTTCCATACTTAATCTCTTTCTTGAAGTAATAGTAGTAAAGATAACATTTAGATACAATGTTTTAACACACTTCTTAAAATTAAGTTATCTTAACGTACAATAACTCAGTAATTCTTTATATTATATATAGATTGAGTAGTGACTATTATTTGTGATTTAATTCAAAAGAAAAACATAGTTATGTGGAATCTTGTCATATTTGTCTTAACATAAAGTTTTCACATATCAACTTTCTATAATTTTTACTTATTTGTAAATAAAGATATCAATGATCAAAATTTTGTATTGACAAGTATAAAAGTCAAACTTAGATGAAACTAACCTCTCAATGATTTTAATTGATTAACCTATACGACAATGTCTACTAGAACGAGGTAATAATTAAGTATAATTATGGTCTACAAGACGTATAAATACAGACAATTTTGCATGTTGTCCAAGTTTAATATCTACTCAATATGAGATCTGCCTGCCAAATGTAGTAATATTATTCAATAAGAGGAAATATCTATTCATTTGTATAACTAAATTAAAATACAACAATACTTCTCGATCATAAGTACAACCTATTCTAGAATCCTTATTGTTTAGTACTATCGGATATACAATAAAAATGAAAATTAAGACTTACCATCATTTTACTCGCTAGTCTCCCATTTTGTCGAGATTAAAATGTTGGATTTTTCTATAAAATACCTATGTATTTTAGCGTTTTCTACGATGTATACCCAATGGTTTCTTCATTCAAGTTGTACCCTTGAACTTTTTATTTCTTATATCTTGTACCCCTCCGTTGAGTCAACATTAAGTTTTTCGTTATTTTCTAATTTTCACGTCTTTATACTTACATTATAACTTATAAGGGAGAGAAATTTGAGTTGAACACAATGGAGAAAAATACCTCTACCTACTGTAAGCCTAAGGAACTGAAAATAAGAAAATAAATGGAAAATTTAACATTGACTTAGTAGATTGATACAACATAGAACAAATAAAATATTCAAGGGTACAACTTATAAGAAAAAAAGTAAAAAATATTAAAAATACAACATAAAAATATGCAAAAATACTGAAGTGCCTCATATAAGAACCCTAAAGTGTTTATTTTTTTTTTACAGGAAGAAAAATGATTTCATTCATAAAGGATAGGCAAACGACACTTCCAATCAATTCCGGAAAAATCGAAAATTTCAACACAAGTATATAACACCTTTGAACTAGATACATCACATATTTGATTAAAAATCGCGCTTAATAAAAAGCTTCATCCGAAGCAATACGATCTACGTGAGTTCGCTCTGATTGATAAGTATAGCTAGTTAATGATGTATATCTCTTCATTTAGCATATTCTCTTGTACGTCATTATCTCTTAGATATTCTTCTTATCTCCTTGTATCTCTCTCATTGTACTTATCTATACTTAGTCGCCTACTGCTGTAGCTATGTTCTATTTAGATTTTCTTTATTCTCTCTACTTAGTTACACACTTGTACTATGAGTATTCTGTAAGTTATACGTTAGTATTAATGCAAGCTTAATACTTTCACTGATTCGATTAACTTCCGCTGTCACATAGTTGTGCGGGTGAAAATACTTTCGTGGTGCTTTTAGATTCTTACATAGAAGAACCTTGAAGTGTTTCAACTTTAAACTCACGTGAAAAATACTGTGAGGGAAACATCTTGTTTCCTGGACTAACTAATTGTGCACTTCTGGGGTTGTGGATTCCCCGATCAATTAGAGCAGGTAGTTGTTTTCTATAGGTCTTATTGTGCGTACACTATCGTATGTTGATTTAAGGCCCACACCAGAGTAGTGTACTAGTGTGTAGTGACACACTGACCCTGAAGCCATATTGTCCATTGATATCCCACAATAGTAATCGATGTTCTGGGGGGGAGTGCCACATGGGACGGCACATGGTTATTGTACTTACCTCATCTAGGAAATTTAATGGATCATGGAAGAAATGAAACAAATACTGACCCTATTTCATAACAATGAAGTAAAATTACTGCTCCCTCTGATGAGATGCCATAGAAAAATAATGCTAATAAAAGAAATTGTTTGAGCTTATAAAATATCAATTCATTATCGAATACCGTCTAACTATATCTAATGATTAATGTAACCCAACATGACTTAAGTCGGGCCTAAAAATCTACTCTCATGTGAGAAGTCCGGTTGGGGTCTCGTTAGAAATCATCACATATATTTAAATATGAGGAGAGAAATAAACCACTTTATATTTTTGTAAAACTACTACTCCAATTACTAATTGGTTTTAAGATAAAACCTAATATGGACTTTTAAATGGTCCAAACGCTCCTCCATAAACAAGTGCACCCTATCTCCATTTAAAGATTGGCATAAGTCCTCATGACGAGGGGAGGATGACTAATGTACATATAAGTATATGGTGGGCTACTTCGCCTATTATTAACGATTAGTTGTAGAATGAAACTTACTAGCTAACCGTGTATGTGGTTAAACATTTTTAAATTTCAATTAATAAGGTTAGTGTGTGTAGCCTTTAGGCCTATTACCCTTGAATTATTTTCTTTGTAAAGTCCAACAATTACTAAATTAGTTTTTTGGAGTGCATATATTCTATTTAGTTAGAGAAGTTTCTTTAAAAAAATCAAACATACATGGATTTCCATTCTCCATTGCACAATTTTGATTATCAAATTAATATACTACTATTTGATTGTGTATTAGCTGAAATTACAATCTTTTTTATAGAAAACATAACACAATAGATTTTATAAAATGGCTTATTATGTTATTCTTCAAAAGAACCAATTGAGAATTAATGGTAAAAGTTTACAAGTTTGACTACAGACAATGTTGCAATCATTTGAGAACGGAGAAAGTATTTCGATCCGAACTGGCAATTGGAATGCTCTAGGGCTAGGTTGCAACTGATCCATGTAAGGTTTCATAATATTATCTAGTAATACCCTTATATATAATGACTAATTGTAGATCATCTTAATCAATTAAACTCTAATTAATGATGCAATTACTTCTTTTCAAAAAAGTTGAACCTTTGACATTTTAGAGTCATATAATTTGACTAATTTTCTAAAACTAGAATACATAAAATAAAAGTATTATTGTGTGAGATCTTGTTGGATTTAAATTAAAGTATATTTTATATTTATTTAATATGTGATTAGAGGTATTAATAGCCATGTGATTATATTCTCACCTTACCTTCACTTGCTTCAACTAAATCAAGTGTACATCCACTTTTATATAAGTCTAGATTAGAGAAATTCAAGTTCAATCATAAATTCGATAACTTATACTTCCTTCGTTCTCGCTTTAAATGAAACATTGGGTGAAATGACACTATTCATTGATCAATTTTGACTCCAATTTATCGCCATTATATAAAGAAAAACATAGTCAAGTGGGATCTTGTTAGATTCGTCTCGATGCATACTATAAAATTATAACTTTTTTATATTTTTTACGTGTACACAACTAAAGATATCAATGATTAAAGAAGAGCGTTGGGTGATGTGAAAAAGCAAACGTTTCATTTATAACAGAACGGAGGAAGTATAATAAATTATGTCTCCGAGGCTAACAAGTTAAGATGAAGACTTATAATTCAATTAAGATAAGTTCAAATTAGTGAAATTCGGATGATGAAAACACATATTGAAATATTTAACCAATCATACACTCTCAATAGATTTAGCATGTTACAGAAATTAAAAACATGCTGAAGAGGAAATTTAAGAGAAATAGAACATCTAATCTAGTGGCTTCTAGGTACTCTAGAATTAGATTCTAAAAATTGGTCGAAAGCCAAAAAATATAGCTCTTCAAATATGTGGAATTTAGGTTTATTTTGGGAGTGTTTAGCAAATGTAGAGGTGCGAATCGAGTTGAGCAACTTGCAAGTAACTTGAACTCAACCCAGTCAATATTTGATCAAAACTTGACTCGAAACCTTAAGAAGTTGAGCATGAACCTGCTCAACTCGATAAGCTCGTGAGCAGCTTGATATATATTTTTAGGAATTTATTTTATTTAATATAGAAAAATACCCATATTAGCTAAATATTACAAGAAGAGAAATAAAATCATTTCATACCGATAATGTCGAAATATGAAGCAAATAACTTTCTTTTTTAATCCAAATTAGAATGAAATTAGGTGACTCATTAACAAAAGAAGCAACAAATTGGAAAAAAAAATAGATGAAGGAAGCAAGTCAACAACATAATTGTTGGAAAAGGTGCAAAGTAGGGAAATATTATTCCCACATCGATGGATTATGATGACTTTATGAGATGGGAGCTATCAAGGTCTATAAAACATTACTGTTACTCAAGCAATTTATTCAACTCTTCTTAAGGGCCTTATATAGTAGTATACTATTATAATATATGGGCCTCACTAAGGTATGAACTTAAATGATGACGGTAGTTTGAATCCTTTGACCGACTTTGTCATTAGCTCGGTTGGGTTTGAGTACTTGAGCGGTTGAGCCTCTTGATCGAGCCCGAATTGAGCTATTCGAGTGAACCGATATCGAGTTGAGTCGAGCTTCTAGTCGAGCTACAACAAATACTTAACGAGCATGAGTCGAGCAAGAGTCTGGCGAGCTCAATTAGCAACGAGCATGAGTCGACTTGAGCATGCCCCTGCTCGCGATCGACTCGTTTCGATTAGCACTATACCCCTAGGCAAGTGGCTTTTAGCTCTTTCATGTAGTCAAACAAGAAAAATATATATATATATATATATATATAATAAAGGAAAAATTGACAACGGAGGTCTCAACTTTGGGTGATAATTTTTAAAAGGTCCGAACTATTGATTAACTTTGTGTAGGTCCCAACTTTAGGGGGTCTTAACTTTTAGCGGGCCTCGGTGACTTAAAACCGACAATTTTTTAAAAACCTCACCTAGTTCCTACATCCCTCCCTCAAATAACCCTTCTGGTGTGACCCAAGTTTTACAAGTGATGACCTATTAAGCCAGTTTCAAGTCACTAAGGCCCGCTAAAAGTTAAAACCCCCTAAAGTTGGGACTTACACAGTTTAATCAATAGTTCAGACCTTTTAAAAATTATCACCCAAAGTTGAGACCTCTGTTATCAATTTTTCCAATAAAAATAAATGATTTTTGGGTGGCTTAAAAACCAGCTTTTCAACAAAATGTAAAACAAAAAATTGTTTTACAACTTTTTTAATATTGGATTTAGACCTTTTATTTCCCTTTGTATAAAACATCTAAGACCAAATTTAATAAAGCGTTTCCTGCATTTCCTTTCACTTTTAAAAAATCCAACACCACACTAATTTTACTATAAAAAAACATTTATAAATAGCGAATCAATAGTCAAACAATTAACACAAAAAGTGAATGCAGACAATTAGGCAAAACCGCAAAACAGCCAAGCGAAACGATCAACAATGAACATTCAACAACCAATCCCTCAACACCACTTTGTCTAGTCTGATTTTAAATCAACTTATCTTGGTTTTTAACCAGACTCTAATTTTCGAATATTCAGTCAAGGGTAAAAATATTCTACCGCATCATCCACCAATTCATCCTAAATTCCAGTATCACGACTCAAGAGTCAAGATTCAAAAGAGTCATGAAACTGGTCCCATTTGTCCTAAAATTGAATTGTACCAAAATCCAAGCTAGTTTAGCTGGTGGTACTGAGTACTGACCACTGACCAGTCTTGGATTCACATTTTTCTCTGTCGAATATTGTTCACGGTCGACACGAAAATGAAGATGAAAATGAGGTTTAACTATTTAGGAAAGGGAAGAAGAGGTGGAAGTACTTACAAGTTCAGGAAAAATTCATGCCCAAACAAATTAATAATGAGTGGCTAGCTTCTCAAATTTCTAGAGTGATTACTTTCTTCACTCATTTATAATGGTAACGTTTTGACTTTTATACACTACTTTATCATTCTTTTTGACATATATTTTCGCTTATATGAACTTAACCGAACTCAAACCCTATTATATATGTTCAACTTATTTCTAGTTCTTATCATAAAAAATAAGTTATGATAAGTTCATGTAAGGTGTCATAAGGATTATTAAGTTCAAATTAATTCAGATAAGTTGAGATAAGTTACCTTCAACAAATATAAGGTTTCACACACTCACAAAATAAGATCTAATAAGTTCGAGATAAATTTAATAAGTTCGGTTAAGTCGAGATAAGTTCGGATTAGCAAAAATAAATAAGTTGAAAGGAACACCACCTTATCTGAACTTATTAGACATTTACCTCAATTCATTAGACCTTATTTTTTAAGTGGGTCATACTTTTTTCTTCGGGAACCGAGCTTATTTGAACTTATCTAAACTTATTAGACCATATTGGTCCTTGTTAGACCTTATCTGAACTTATTATACCATATTGGTCCTTGTTAGACCTTATCTGAACTTATTTTTTCTTATAAGCTATGATTGAAAGTAAGTTAAACAAAATAGGGCCTATATACTGCATATACTAATTTTGACTGTACTTTTTTGCCAATATGTTTTTGAATTAGTGCCGATCTCTATTTTGATCACATTAACTTTTCATTTTTTTTTTCAAATTAAATACTTCCTCCATTTCTTTTTACTTGCAACGGGTTGACTTTTACACTAATCACAAACTCTACTTAGTTTTTCTTTAGTGATTTATAGTTGAAGAAAAAATATTTATGTAGAATATTGTCAGATTCGTCTCAATGTATATCTTTTGACGATCTACTTTAATAATTCTAATTATCGATAATTAAAGAAATTAATGATTGAAGTTATGCATTGGCAAATGGCATGCGTGAAAGTCAAACTATTGCAAGTAAAAATAAACAGCGAAAGTATTAAATACTTCATTTGTTATTTTTTAGATACAATATTTGCTTTTTTGGTGGTTGGATTAAATTAATCAAATGTTGCATCTAAAAAAACAAAAGTTAATATATCAATAGTCAAATTTATATCCCGTCTAGTATAAAAGTCAGAATGTTGTAACCGTACAAAAAAATGGAAATGTAGAATAATTTTTTGTCCCCACAAATGTGGAACAATATCACATAGACACGACATAGGAGGATTATCCCACATGAAAACCGCCAAATTAGACTAATTAGATAGCAAGTGTCTACCTCAAGAATTACATTTTCTTTAAAAAAAAAAACCTCAATGTTATGTATTTACATGATACATTATCATGACGTTAAAATTGAGTTGATCATTATTATTAAGACGCTATTATCCATTACTCTAAAAGTCATTTGATAGGGGGGCGGTAGATATCGATGACCGACCTTATGATATGGAATTTAAATGTGGTTTTAAGGTACTTCTCATGTGTATGTTCATATAGTATTTATCTATTCCCAAGTTTCTATTTTCTTATAGCATAAATTCATTTTTTTATCATCACTTAAGCTCCATGGCATTAAGTAGAAATTGTATATATTCATGGCGGAAAAACCACATGTTGTTGGGAAATAGAGACATTGACGGGATTTTTTCAGTAAATGACACAAAATATCATTACCATTATAACTATTTATTAGCATCTACTATTAGATTGTGAATTTTTTTGCCACCACATGTTAGTGTTTCTTATATTATTTTGTTTTATTTTTGAGTTCTCTAATTAATTAAAACAAAAACATGAAAAAAAAGTTTTAAGTTGTTAGTTTTGAAAAAAAAAATTGGTATATATACGTATGAATAATTTTATGTTCATTATACAATATCTATCATAAGATTTTGAAAATTCTTTTTACTAAAAATTGAAAAAAGGTCGTGGTCAGTACAAATATACAATATCTCTTCTGGAAAATATTATTACGAAAATACTTCTAAAAGAAAATTTAACAATTACATTTCCACAATATGAATCAACTTTAAGTTTTTTAGGTTCATCTATTTGTTTTTATAGGAAAAATTGTTAATAACTACCTTTTATATATACACTTTTATTCAAATATCTACCTTTTATTAAATAACTACCTTTTAACTATTAGCACCTGATAAATCACTTACTACATGACACACTTCATCCAAAGTTCCATTTGGTGGGGTCCACTAACTGTCCCAGATCCCTCTTAATTCATCTTTCTAATTAAGTCCTTAATTTCCCCCAACTTATCCTTTTCTTTGTTTTTCTTCACTCATCATTCACTAAAAACAAACTTTAAATACATGAACAAGATGAATTCTTCTCCACTTTCTCATATTTTTCTTTGTTTGTCATAATCATCAACTTAGTCTTTTTCTCTTGAAAGATATATATACCGCAATTGCATTTTTTCTCTCCAATTTAGTGTTGGAGGAAGAAGACATATCTATTCTGTATATCAAAAGTGAAACAATTAAAACCAAATTCTAGTAAATAATTTAGGAACTGAAGAGTTGTTGGAAAGGAAATAAAAAATAAAAAACTACAACTATAAATCCTAACTTTCTAAAATGAATGAATCTTATCTTTTGAAATAATTGTTAAACTCGAAACTAGTTTAGAAGTGGTTGAATCAACTTGGTAGAAGTTTTCACTAACCTAATTTAAGAGAAATAGAGAAATTTTTTGATTTTGGGATGTTTTGATAAGAATGAGAATAAGAAACTGTTGTTTTTTTATGAAATATCAAGGTGAGTAACAAATGAAAGGGGAAAAAGAATCAAAAGTCAACAAGTGGGCCCCACTAAACAATCATAGTTATTTCTTATATTTTGGTAGGGGCAGTACTAAATACCGCCCGTATTTACTGAAAATCGCCCGCATTTTTTCTTAAATACTCCTAAACTACCCCTACATATACATACCCCATACCCCACCACCTCACTCTCACTTTCTCTCACTCTCACTCCTCACTCCTCACTCACTCCCACCCACCATAGCCACCACCACCACTGCAACCACCACTTGCAACCACCACCACACGGCACCCACCACCACACGACAACCAAGAGGTGACCGGCGACCACCACACGGGGACGAAGAACACACCGACGCCCACCACCACCACAACTCGCCGGAAAAGTATGGCCCAAGGAAGAAGGCAAAGGAAATCGGGGAATCTTCAAATCAGGTTAGTTATGTACTTATTTGTGGTTAAAACCGACCCCTTAGGCGGAAAATAGTAGTGATTTAAACCGCCCCTCGCCGGAAAAGTTGGTGGAAATTTTTTTTTTTTTCGAAAAAAGTGGGGCGACGGATAGAAAATCCGTTACCACCAGACGGGGGTAACATATCACTTTTCCGTTACCACCGCAGAGGTAATGTTTCGATCCACGTTACCTCCGCGGTGAATCTACAACGTTACCTCTGCGGTGGTAACGAAATAGTGATATGTTACCACCATGTGGTGGTAACGGATTATCTATCCGTTGCCCCGTATTTTCGAAAAAAATTTTGTGTTCTTGTTTTCCGGCAGGGTGGGGGGGTGTTTCGGTTTTTTTCGATTTTTTTCCTTTTTATTAATTTATGTTTTCTGTATGTTTTTAGTAATTTATGTTTTTTAATAATTTTATTTTTTTGTTTATTTAAAATAATTTATGTTTCTTATAATTTATTTTTTAATAATTTCTGTTTGAATTAAAAATAATAATTTGTGTTTATTTGGGTTTTTATAATTTATGTCAATAGTTATTTGAATTTATTATTATAATTTTAATAGTTAATATGTTAATTTGTGTGATTATGTTGTAATTAGGATTTTATTATGTTAATGCATGTTAGTAACATGTTAGTAATATATTAACATGCATGTTTGATTTAATTTAATTATTTGTTTAATAGCATGTGATAATAGTATTATTTAATTTTAATAGTTATTATTTATTTAGTTAATTAATTGATTTGTGCATGTTATTATATTATAAAAATATTTCAATGATATTAGCATGTTATTATATTATATTAGTAGCATATTACTATTATTTATTGTAATGATATTAACATGTTAATATGATTTGTTGTTGTAATTTTAGTTAATTAATTATTAGAAAGTGAATAGTTATATAATAATTTACATAGTTTGCGCATGTTAATATGTTTTAATAATATTATGTTAACACCATCACCAATGTTAATGCATGTTAGTATTATTTATCGTTATAATTTTAGTTAATAGAATGTCAATGGTTATAGATTAGTAGTAATTACAATATAATAACATAGACATTAAATAAATAATAAGTAATTAACATAATTGATTATTAGGGTGTTGAGGGTGTTGAGGGATCGACGCCACGACACACTAGATCTCGTGGTGTTGATGCATCTAGTAGGAGGGCGAGGATTGATGCTCAGGCTAGGCAAATGCCTATTCCTGAGGATGCGCCTGATAGTGCGGGATGGGATACCGCGGACGAGCAGGAGTTAGATCATGCTTTGAGCGGTGGTGATGGAGCTGATGTGGGTGAAGCCGCCTCCCATGTGCCCGTGAGGAAGGGTAGTAGAGGAGGCTTGTTTCGTGGTCGAGTTCCGAGGTAGTCGGATGACAAGCGGGACTAGAGTCGCTAGGGATACTTCGTGGTTAATTACCGAGGCGATGCCCGGGGGGCCCACTTGACGGTACCACGATTCCTAGTTACCTCGGTAACGGATCACTTTACCGGTGCTTCCACAGAGGCAACGGTTTTTCCATCCGTTGCCTCTGTGGAAGCACCGGATTTTTCATCCGTTGCTTCCATTGGGGTAACGGATTTTCGATCCGTTACCCTGCTCTGGTGGCGTAAAAAAAAATTCCGGCGAGATAAAAAAAAAAATCCTTAAACTTACCACATTCCGTTCCGGCGGCGTTGAGGGTCCTTCCTCGGACATGTTCGGTGGTGCTAAGTTGGTTCGGTGGTGCTCCGGTGGTGGTGTTCGGAAGGTGGTGGTGGTGGTGGTCGTCCCGGTGGTGGTGGTGTTAGTGCTTCATGGTAGAGAGAGACAGGGGGTTAAGTTTGATGAGAGTGGAGAGGGTAAAGTGAGGTGAAAGGGGGAGGGGCATGGGGGGTATTTAATGAAAAAAAATACGGACGATTTCAAGTAAATACGGACGGTAAATAGCGATTCGGTTTGGTAGTTAAAATGCAATTATTTATTTTTTTCGTTTACAAAAAGGACACTTATTTAAATAAAAATGTTTATAAAAATAGATATTGACAATTTTCCTTTGAAAAACCCTCATTGTGGATTAATTTCTCAAGTATATTTTCTCACAACCATATCTTTAGTAGGTAGGAAAAATCTGACAGTCAGAAATCAAAATTATCATAAATTAAAATATGTGGAAGTGGAGGAAAGAAAAAAGAAAAGAACAAACAGAGATTTTTTTTTTTTTTTTGACGGGAACAAACAGAGATTCTTGAATGAATATCTACACCTAATAATAATGATTATAATTTATAAACACGGGTTGCTAGATGTCAGCGTGACAGCGTTATGTGGAAGAAAGGCATATTCTAATTACGTTTCGCCAACTAAATAAAAATGGTCCATGTATTATCCACTTCCCGAAAGGGTTGATAAAGGGAAGCCTAAGTAGATAAAGCTAAATCAGCTTAGGCATTTATAGATGGGTCAAATTTTAAGATACCAATAAATGGTAGTAATAGTATGAGACTTTTCTTTGTGAAAGTAAAAGGTACTTAGTACTATGGTAGTATGATTGTATTTGTATGAAGAGTATTCTTTCTTTGCAAAGAAACCAACCAAACGGCCAACTAACTAACTAACATTCACATGCAATTGTGGTCCCCAACTTTTTTAATTGAGCTTCAACGTTTAGAGAAAAATTTGTATATAGATAAAAAAAGAAAAAAAAACTGTCTCAAGAATAACTTGATTTCTAGTTTATGGTGTTAAGACACACCTTTATCCATTGTTCGATTATGGAACAATTTTACAATGGCTATAATAAATTTGTGTATTCTGAACCATTCATTTTTTTTTAGATCTACATCATTCATTAAGTTGACTTTAAATTTAAACTATAATTAAAATTTGTGCATAAATAAATTTAATTTGTATATATTAATTGACTTTATATTCCACAAATCTTTATTAGTGATTAAAAAAAGTATAAAGAAAGAAAGAAACAATCCTCCAAAAGGAAAATAATGACTTTTCTCCATGTTTATGTATTTTTAAGGTTCAATCAAATCAATGGATTAAGATTAGTCTATAAAAATAAGGGCTAAAATTTCAATAGTTATAACGGCTACAATTATATTGTAGCCATCGAATAATCTTCAATTATGTACTGATAAATATTATTAAAAAGTTGATAATTTGAGAGTATATATCAGACAAAAATTAAAAAGAATCACATGGCTATATCTTTTCATTTATATAATTATATTGGAGAAATTTTTTACAAAGTTTGAGAAGTTTGCCTTTGAAAAAAGAGGGGGGTAATCCTTTGAGGGACAGAGGTAGTATTTTATATATATAAGAAATATACAGTATGATGATTGGTTAAAAGTTACTGTAATTGAATTATGTTCAATTGAATTTGACGTATCATAAAAACTATTATGAAGATATTAAATGATGAATAGTGATAATACTTTTTGAATCATTAATAACCATCATGCTTATAGTAAATTAATCATCAATAACCATCATGCTTATAGTAAATTCTAAATGCTTATAGTGAAAATATTGATGCTTTTTTTTTTTTTTACTATGGATAATGATGATGATAATAATAATAATAAAAAATAATAATAAAAACAATAATAATAGTAATTTTAATAATAATAATTTTATTAATTGATACTTATCGAAACTCTTTGAAATTATATGAACTATTATCAAAGTTTATAATTAGAACTTATCTTACCCTTAATAAAAGTTAAGTAGAAACCTAGCAAGTTCATTATTATTACTTTCGAGACATAATCATATATTTGATAGAGAATCATGTGAGAGCAAGATGGCTTGCCATCTTATTGATCTCCCACACCCGAGGACTGAGGTGCGGGTTCGATTCTCGTGGGGGTTGGGGGATGTTTGGTTTAATTTCGGCTTGGACTTCTCCCTGAAATAAGGATTGCCTTGTCAAAAAAATATACACTTGAAAAAAAACCCTATATTATGTTTTCAATATTAGGGTTTTGTTTTAGATGAGTATCGACATTCTGTCATCACCTTGCACCAACATAATACCAATTGATTTTGTTAAGATGTATTAACAATATTTGTTCTAGCTAGTCTTATTTTACACATGCACAAAAGTGTATATATATATATATATATATATATATATATATATATATATATATATATATATATATATATATATATTACATAGAACAAATTTCAAGTGAGATCAATTCTTAATTATATGAGAACGTGAGAGCAGTGAAATCATACTCCATTTTAATAAAAATATAATCGTTTATTTTTCTTAAGGATGTAATCTTTCTACAAGATTGACACCTATACGGAAAGAAATGTTCATTTTAGCCAAAAATGGATTACATTTTGGTTAAAAAAATATTACTTAGTGTTCTCACGTTCTCATTTAAAAAAAAAATCTCACCGGAACTTATAAATGTGCGAATGTAATTATGTATGTATATGCATAGAAAATCCGAAGATAAAATTCATTGGTTTGTCATAATCAAATACCACATCTATATCAATCGGCCAATCGAGCTTAAGACAATAGTATAATGTCAAGGTATGTAATTTAGCTTAGATGAAAGATATTATTGTCTAATAATACGTGCAATCACTACCTTTCTTTCTAGTTCCCCTGTTTCTTGCATTCCAAAATCTTAGGCAAGCAACAGAAAAGCAAGTTCTCAACGTTCGTGTAATTTTCCTGCAATTTACCGGGTTTAAACTAAACAACCTTTTGCTGAACTTGCAAAATGTTACATCATAAATTGCATACACTGAAAAATTCACACCTAAGTTTATATGATCACTTAGACCTGAAGGCAAAGAAATTAAAATATATCCTCTATTTCTTAGTGCATACAACATTTGACTAGTTACAATTTTTAGAACATCTTTAGTAATAGTAGTATTTTATAAGAATTTCTAAAAAGATGTTATTTTGAAAATACAAATTAAAATAAACGTAACAAGATTCTACATAATAACATCTTTTTTTATATATATTACTAGTAAGGAATACATTAAGTGTCTACAAACTTTGACCTAAAAAGGTCAACTGTTGCACACATACTAAAAACAAACAAATATACTAAGAGTATAATCAACTAAGCAATTTCATTTGCATTAAATCTTTGTAAATTATATAAGGAGTACTTGCGATGGGCCTTCTCCCAACAAGTGAGTAAATTGCAGGTCGATATTAATAATGTAATTTGAACTAATAATAATGTGATAAAACTCACCAATACTACTATAACACTAGTTTTTTAAAGAATTAACATGGAGTCATGCATATATTAGGGTGAAGTATAGAGATAAATAAATAAACACAGGCCAATTGTACCTGTCTCGAGAACATGCATGGTATAGGATCTCACAAATTAAGCAAACATTAACTTTCTCAACTGAATAAATTGCGGCCTAGGGATGGGTCGTTGGAAGAGACAAAGCTTATGGAAATTAATGATCAAATCTATTATTAACCAATGCCGGTAATACTTAATCAATTAATTAATTACCCTTTTGCATAATGTTAAGTGGGTTAGCACATGCAAGGTCCACGACCTTTGAGTTAATCTAAAGATTTCGATGATAATTAGTTGTGCTCACTGACAAAGGCGGCATGCATTTACAAAAATTTCGGGAGGTAACATGCATGAGGGAGGTAACAAAACGAAATCACGCATGAACAGGAAAGATAAAAGGATAAAAAGAGAATCCAACAAGGTGTAGTAATTCTCCTGGCCGTCTAACAGGGTGTATAAAGCCGCCAATAACACATGGTTATACTTTTTATAGGACCTAAAAGTCTTAAAATTAAATGTTTCTTTAGTCATATTGTTCAAACCCGAGCTTTATTTTGTCAAAAATAGTTTAACAATGATATATTTTGTACAAGACATAATTTATAATTTTACAATCTATGCATAATATTTTTATATTTAGGGCCCAAATTTATAATTAGCACAGGGGCCTCAAGATTTTTAAGACGACCTTGTAATTTTCTATGATGTCGCGATAAGTTTTTTGGTTTACAAGATCATGTAGTAGTATAGACAAGAATGATCTCAGTATTTAAGTATCACGAGACTTTGGTTCTATTTAATTCACCTTAAAATAATAATTTTCAACAAAAATAAGTTCATATCAGTTATAAGGTATCACAAGACTTTGGTTTTATTTGATTCACCTTTAAGATAATAATATTCAATAAAAATAAGTTCAGTTTAGAAAATTAAGTTCATATTTATAAAGATAAGTTTATCTGTTATGACAGATGTGAGAAAGAACAAATATTGAATGCAAAATTGAAAATAATCAGACACAGATTTAACGTGGTTCACCAACGGAGTGTTGGCTACGTCCACGGACAGGGAGAGAATAATATTATTGATGAGAAGAATAATCAGAATTACAGAGGTGATTAATTGAATAATCGTCACTAAATAAACTAGGTAAAAAAACCTATTTATATGCAAACCTCGAAAATCACAAAACGCGCTTCATTAAACTACCGCCCGATCGGGCGGTAATTGCCAAACCAGAACATGACGCGGGCCCGATCGGGCGAAGACTGCCCTAGTCGTAGTTCGCTACGACGCCCGATGGCATCGGGCGCCCCACTCCCATAGCTCCTGCTTGGTCGCTGCCCCGCCCGATCGGGCGAGCCGACGAAAACGCCTCTAACCAGAATTCAAGGCATAAAATCCTACATTATCAATTAAAGTCAATAAACTATATTTTTTTTTTTTTGAGGGGAAAAACCCAACGAGGGCTTAACTAATCATATCAGAATGAGCAATGTTTACAACGCTATCCGGGACATCATCTTCCCACTTACGCCACCCAATCTCCACCGGTTGAAGATGAGCTAGAAAGTGAGCAACTTTATTACCGGAGCGCTTAACAAATGACCACAAAATAGAATCAAAGCGCGAAGCTAAATCAAGAATATCATCTATAACAAGTAGGAATTCATTCGATCCGGCATTGCCACGTCTCAGAGCTTGGATGACCGAGAGACAGTCACTCTCCACTATGAGCTGCGAAACCCCCAACTCCAAACCCCACTGCAATCCCGCCAAGACGGCTTTCGCCTCCGCAATCCTTACTTCCCATCTAACACCCTGCTGAAAAACAGCACACCCTTGCACCTCCCCCTTATCATCCCTGCACACGAGACCCAAACCAACACCCCACTCCCCCAAGCTCCCCGCATCCACATTTATCTTCAACCACCCAGCTTCCGGCCTCGCCCAAACCTCTGAGTGCAAAGCAGCCGAGACTAAACCTCCTTTCCCACGTCCCCCCACAGCCTCCTTCACCTCCCTCCAGGTCTTCATAGCATATGCACATATTTTCTCCGGCTCACCACACTCTCCCTCCATTATAGCCTTACATCGTGCCCCCCAAATCGCCCAACTCAAGGTGAGGAATTTCTCAACATCCTCGCCCTCCAACTGCTGCAGACTATAGCTCCACCACTCACAAACGCTACTACAACCTTCAGGAACAATGCTGCCTAAGGAGCTGATCTCCCACACGCTTCGAGCAAGACCGCACAGATGCAGCGCATGCAGACTCGTTTCCTCAGGAGCGCCACAAACCCCGCAGCATTTATCAATCGCGGGTATCCGAATGTGCAGACCACAGCGCGTAAGAAGAGCCTCGAGGCAAGCCCTCCACGCAAAGACTTTAACTCGCGGCAAAACTTCAGCATTCCAAATGAGCTTCCACAGGTCCGAGGCCGACGAAGAAGATTCCATCCCCCCACTCCACTCATCAGACAAAAGCGCCTTGTAGGCCGAACGAACAGAATAAGAGCCATCCTTCTCAAGATCCCAACATAGCTTATCGTCAGGCAACCTTTTACTCACAGGTATACTCAGGATCCAATCAACCTCAAAAGGTAAAAATAATTGTTTGATAAGCTCACTATTCCAATTTCTACTAATTGGATCAATCAACGCACCAACATCAATTTCCAAGTTAGCATCTCCTCTAGGTGACAGAATTTTACGGGATTGCGTTCCCGGAATCCAAGCATCCTTCCATACTTTGATACTCTCCCCATTACCAACTCTCCATCTCATCCCCCTTCTAAGTACCCATCTAGCTTCCCAGATACCCCTCTAAGTATAGCTAGGATTTCCACCTAACTCAGCCTCCATAAACGTGCAATTAGGAAAATATCGGGCTTTTAGGACCTGAGCAATAAGACTCCCTCCATTCATCACCAAACGCCAAGCCTGTTTACCTAACAATGCCCAATTGAACAGTTTCATATCACGGAAACCTAACCCACCTTCATCTTTCCCTCTACATAACTTCTTCCACGCCACCCAATGAATCTTTCTTTCCCCATTCTTTTGACCCCACCAGAACTGAGAAATAAGAGATCGAATTTCATCACAGAAAGAAGATGGGAACTTGAAAACACTCATCGCATAGGTAGGAAGAGATTGGGCCACCGCCTTTATCATGACCTCCCTACCCGCTTTAGATAGCACCATCCCTTTCCATCCTTGAAGCTTTTTCCAAATTTTCTCCTTGACGCCTCTAGTAATCACCTTTTTCGACCTACCCACCACAGTAGGTAAGCCTAGATACCGATCATGAATATCAACCTCCTGAACTCCGAGCAGAACAGAAATAGCTTCCCTGCGGGATGCCGGAACACCCTTACTGAACGAAAGCTTTGTTTTGTCAAAATTCACCTTCTGACCCGAAGCTAACTCATAGATTCGAAGAGCATCCTGAATTGCCTGGGAATCCTGCATACCAGCTCGGGAAAATATGATACAATCATCAGCAAATAACAAGTGATTAATCGACGGGGCCGTTGGAGCCACCTGGATGCCCTTCAAAGAATTTCTCTCCTCAGCTCTTCTCAAAAGATGGGAAAAAATCTCCGCACATAAGATAAAAAGATACGGAGAGATCGGATCTCCTTGTCGCAACCCTCTCTTAGGAACAAAATCAGCAGAAGGTTTCCCATTAACTAACACAGCAAAAGTCACCGTACGCACACACTCCATCACTCTATCAATTCAACCAGTGTCAAAACCGAACCTCATAAGAGCCTCCTCAAGGAACTCCCATTCCACCCTATCATAGGCTTTGGACATATCCAACTTCATAGCCATGAAGCCTGTATCACTTTTATTTTGTTTCATATGGTGGAACAACTCAAACGCAACCAAAATATTGTCCGTAATCAGGCGTCCCGGAGTAAAAGCACTCTGATTAACAGACACAATTTTGTCTAAGAAAGTTTTCAGACGGTTAGCAGGCACCTTCGACACCAGCTTATAAACAACATTGCATAAGGAAATAGGGCGGAAATCCGACATTCGATCCGCATTACTCTTCTTTGGAATGAGAGTAATAAATGTACGATTAAGATGACTCGGGGAGGAGCCACCTCTCAGTATATCCAACACCGTCTGGGTAACAGAAGGCCCCACAATGTGCCAATAAGACTGGAAAAATAGAGGGCACATACCATCGGGCCCAGGGGCTTTAATAGGATGCATCTGTGAGAGAGCAAGCTGCACTTCATCTTCAGTGCAAGCAGCTCGCAAAGTATCATTCATATCATCAGTAACTCGAGCATTAAAATCAGCTAAAGCTTCATTGATCATTGTTGGACCAGTGGACGAAAAGATGGATTTGAAATACGCCATAGCCACGGCACCCACTTTTTCATCTCCAACATGCTCGACATCATCATCATCCTTCAACATTCGAATTGAATTCCGTCGCTTCCTACTCGAAGCTCTTTGATGAAAGAACCTCGTATTACGATCACCTTCATTCAACCAAAGGACCCGCGACCTTTGCTTCCAAAAAATCTCTTCAACCGACACGAGATCAGCAATTTCCTCTAAGAGCTTCCTCCGCCTATCCAACTGAGCCGAATTTAGCCCACCCTGATTAAGCTTTTTTAGAGCTTTGCGTTTCTTCCTCAGCTCTGCAAAAGTTTTCCCAAATTTTCGGCCGTTCCATTCCTTCAAATCCGCAGCACACAGCTCCATCTTCGCAGTCAAAGACGACCCTCCCAACCATGCATTCTCAATTACCCCCTCACATTCCCCCTCTAAACTCCAATATTGCTCAAAGCGAAAAGGTTTCAAGCCCAGTTTCACTCCCTGCTCATGCTTCCAAAAAGTTAATTTAATCGGAGCATGATCCGACCATTCCCTATCTAAATGCCACAAATGACCCTCAGGAAAAACCTCCCTCCATGACAAAGTAGCAAGAGCCCGATCCAACCTACATTGGACGTTATCCTCTAACTCGCGCCCATTATCATAAGTGAAAGCATAACCTGAAAAAGAGATATCCACAAAACCGCAAGCGTCCACTGCCTCCCTAAAGTTTGCCATTTGCCATTCCGCCCTATCATTTCCTCCTTGCTTTTCATTCATAAACAGCACCTCATTAAAGTCCCCAATGCACAACCAAGGGAGAGTAGACTGCGAAGCTAAGAGTGACAACAATGACCAGGATAAATGACGATTATGAACCTCCGGCCACCCATAGAAACCCGTACACCTCCACTCATCCTCCCCCACACCCTCACGAATCACTACATCAATATGGTGCGTTGACATCGAGAGAAGATCCACCACAACATCCTTCCTCCACAGCAGCGCAAGACCACCAGCACGACCCACCGAATCCACGGCTAACGAATAAAAGTCACCCAACTTCTCCCGAACTCGACTAAATTCCACAGTACTCAGCTTCGTCTCCGATAAAAACACCAGAGCCGGGGCCTCTCTTCGGATAAGATCCCGAAGACTATTAACTGCAGAGAAGTGACCCAATCCTCTGCAGTTAAGGCTCAAAAGACTCATTGGGCTTGGCGAGTCTGCTCCGAAGCAGAACTCGCCACACGCCATCCAGCATATTGAGAAACCGAGCACACCTTTTTCGAGCCATCCGCCCTCTCCTCCATCAAACCCTCCAACATCCTTTTCCTTTTCACTTCATCCCCATGCCAACCCACATCTATTTCCTCGTCCATAGCTGTGTCAAGATTTGAACGAGCTATGCGCTTCCATTTCTTACCCCCCGACTGCTTCCCTAATAATGGTAACTGGACTCGATCAACATCATCATCGACATTAAGCTGCTCCACCAAAACCTCCGCAGAATGCATGGGCCGAGACCCCCCACTCTCACCACTACTCTTCGAGCCTCCCCCAGCCTCCCCAAAGATCATACAACCCACATTCCCCTCCTTAAGCCCTCCTTCCATGCATGGGTCCTCAACCACACACCCCTGCCCACTAACCAACGCCCGCAAAGGATAAATTTCCTGTAGCACAGCAGCCGTACCCCCCTCCAACAGCTTCGACTCCCCGTTCGTAGTATTCCCCTCCTCACCCGACTGCAACAAACTACTCTCCCTCCCCACCTCTCCAACATGAACATTCCCTTCCCTGCAGGGGCGGAGCCAGAAGGGGGGACATGGGGACAGATGTCCCCCCACTTTGGAAAAAGAAATTCACATAAATTAAAAAAAAAATTGAGAAACCAAAAGCGACGGATGATGATTGAGAAATTGAGAGAGAAATTAAGAAATGAAGGAAGAAAATATCCAAATTTAAAGAGATGGATGATGATAAGTGCACAACATCGGCGATGGCAGAGCACGCATTAATGTTGCTGATTGGTTGAGCTTTACCTTGAGATGTGTCTGTGCCTTATTTTAGAAGGATGATATGTGGCTGCACCATCGCCGACATTGTTAGGTTTTCGCGTAGAGAAACAGAGAGTTGAAGAGGAAGAAGAAGATGAAAGAAGGAGAAGAGAGTGTGTGGAGGTTTTTGAAAGTGAGATGGTTCTCGATGTGCGGGGTGGGTTTCTACTTTGTAAGCCCAATAGATGCTCAGGTCCAAGATTTTGATCGGCAAACATATTTTCATTAAATAAAAATCTGTAAACTGCATAGATGAAATATGTCCTTTCTTATAAAATTCTTTGACTTCACAATTCTATGTGGAATTGGTTCTTTGGGTGTGACAAGCAACATCCATTGGGTTTTTAGTGAGGTAAGACAATTTCTAGTCAATAGACAATATGCACTATATTATCCATTGTGTAGAGCTTTGTTTTGTATAGATAATACACCTTGCATGATAAATTAGTCTTCTTTGTCTTGTTCACTTCTATCCTACTTTTTTTATAAAGATGACTATCAACCTAGATTAATTGGGTTATTATGTGGCTTAATTTAATGTACTTAAGGACAATTGATGCAGCCATATTAACTGCAACATATGACTTATAAACTATAGGGTATTTTTTTTCTTTTAGTTAATTCATAGGAATCACTTTGATTATGTATGCCCTTATTGGAGTGTTCTTAACTCCATAGTTGCCTTTGTATTTTAATACCAGTTTCATTGAAACTTAGCTTCAATGAAAGATAATGCATTTTTCCATAGCTTGCAGATGGTCTCTGGTGACCGGTGTGCAACCAAATTTGTTGGCCCCTGTTGCTTTTAGAAAACCCCATGCCTATAAGCATTTTGGAATTTCGGATTTAAAACGTTAAGTATTAAACAACTTGTGTTGAAGTGTTTTTTTCTAAAAGTTTTACCCGAATTCCCGATGTCCGTAATTTGTCCCCCCACTTTGGGAATCCTGGCTCCGCCACTGCTTCCCTGTTACCCGCCAACTCCACCAACTGCACCCTCACCGCTTCTTCATCACCCACACACTCTTCCTCTCTACTTTCCTCCCTCCCCAGCCCCGGAATCGAATCAACTCCCTGGCCGACACTCAAAGGAGCTTCTTGATCTCCTCCACTCTCCAGTTTCGGCTTAGGAACAAACAGCACTTTCCTACAAGCACGAACCTCCTCTATCTCCTCCAATAGCCTCTGAACACCCTTGCGGGGTGTGGCCCGCAACGATTTATTCCACCCCATAACCTTTTCCTGCTCTATTTCATCATCCACATTACTACAATCACGCTCTCTATGGCTGATAATCCCACACAAGAAACAAAAGAACGGAAGTCTCTCATATGATATATGAACCTGGATGATTTTGCCATCCCTCCCTTTAATGCTTTGGAATCTACATAAAGGTTTAGTAATATCCATATTGATCCGAACTCTCCGATAATTGTCAAGGTAAATGCAATTGTCATCAATGTCCATAACCTGCCCTAACTTTGCCGCAATAGCTTTGCACATAGTAGAGGAACGGCAATTAAAGGGTAAATTTTTTAGACGAATCCAAAACGGCGAATGAGTTAAAATTACCTCCGATGGTTGATCATTCTCAGTCACATCATTGAGGACAAGTAACTGGTTATCATAACACCATGGGCGCCCCTCCATAACCTTCTCCTTATCTTTCCAATGGAAGAACTGAAAAACAAATCTATTAGGGCCAATAGAACGGATAACAAGGCGCTTTGAAACACCCCAAACCTGAGTCATGGTTCGCTTAAAGGCCTCGACGTTAAAATTCTTCTCAGTAACCACACGTCCCACCAGAAGAAGGGACACTTGGTCGTTACTTTCGTCACTGCCAAACTCCACAGAATCGAAAACATCCGATTCGGCTTCATTAATTTTCAATCTCTGACACTTTTCGATCAATTCTCCTGCCATAATTGGTTGGGAGATAGATCGAACCTCGAGGGTTAGGGCAAGCCTGAAAACGAGGCGAGAGAAAACCTATCTTTCAAGGAGAACAACTAGACGGCAATTATTTTGTCAATAAACTATATAAGAGAAAACACGGAATCAACAAAAATTAGCTAGTTTTAATCAATAGCAATAATTTCAATTCATAAACAAAAGAGGTTTCAATCATTTTTTTTTTTTTATATTTAGGTAAAGTGAACAAGGCCTTTGCCAAATAAGTAATATGTCATACACACTATCACGTCATTTACAGTTTTTACATTATTTTTAATATATTGGAGATTTTGTCCTACAAAAATATAGAAATACTAGATTAGTGGCCTGTGTCGAAGTTTCATTTTTAGTAAGAATATTAACAATACATTTTTTTAACAATATATATATTTATTTATTTGTAATTTTTGCTAACAAATAGTTAAAAATACTATATTATTTGTCTCAATGTATATATTTTCAAATGTTATTAGCTTATCCTAGTTTTCATATGGTTCCCTTTTTTAGAGAAAGGAGGAAATATGTAAGAGATAGGGATGCTAATTTTGCGAGTCGAACATGGATGAGTACTCAATGCTCTACTCTACTTGAGATGACTAGTTGCTTTGTCGAGGTGGAAATTCTTTAGCCCGACAACCCAACTCGACTCGTTAAGGCTGCGAATTGAGTTCGAGTTGCTCATAGATAAACATATGCTCGATTAGGACCCGTAACAAGAGGAACACTCTTGAGAAGAATGAACCATTTTACCTTTAAATTATAATTCCTCCGTTCTGAAATAAGAGAAACACTTCTCTTTTTTATGTGATAGTAATTTTTTGGAAAATTTGGTGCGAATAGCACCAACTATTGGTTTGGTGCACAAAACAGCACGAACTAAACAAGGTGTGATGCACAACACGAACTTTGTGGCATGAGTGCATGAATCAACATAAACAACGATTTTGGCATGGTTCGATAGCACAAACTTTAAGGCTTGGGTAAACGAATCTCAGGCCAAAATCGTCATGTATGTTGATTCGCGCACCTATGCCATAAAGTTTGTGTTGTGCATCACACCTCGTTTAGTTCGTGCTGTTTTGTGCACCAAACCAATAGTTGGTGCTGTTCGCGCCAATTTTTTTAGATGCATGTTTTACTTATTTCAGAATGGATGAAGTTATTATATTTGAAAAGGATTGAGATAATCTTCAAAAGGTACAAAATTGACCATGACTTAAGCAACTTTTGGTCTTTAGTAGTACTATTTGGTAAGATAGGGCCCCAATGTATCTCCCTCTTAAAAGCCATTATTCTCTTACCACGTATAAAATTCCAAAAGATGAGCTACCGAAAGGAATAAGAGAGATTGAATTGAAGTAAAGAATCAAGAACTTTTCCTGCAAAGAAAAGTATTTGAGTTCTTTAATTGACGGAATCTGAAAATAGGTATGGAAGGGGGAAAAAGAGGTTGGAAATTTCACTCAATTGAAATGAAGCATTAACGACCAAACCTACATGCACACGTACGCATGCACTCAGCCACTCACCCTAGTAACTGAATATATATAAGTAACTTTTTTCTAATTTGTTTATAAGAAAAGAAAAAGAAAAATGAATTATCTTTTAGACTTTAGGAAGCTAAGAAAAAGATCGATGAATCGTGGGGATGGCCGGATGGGCACGCGGCACGCCAACTAGTTGTACCAAATCCAACATCAACTTACGTGGTGCTGACTTGGTGATTCACATGCACGCAACCATACTTCTTTTTAACTTCAACTAGGAGTAGTTTTTATTGCCCGAGCTATGTCTCGGGTAATCATAATTTTCATTTATTAGTATTTTACATTGAAATTATAACACCAAATATTACTTGGTTTAGTGGTTAAGACTTTAGTATATAAGTTTGAGGTCATGGGATCAAATCTTATACCATGTATTTTCTAGATTTTTATTGTATGTGGAGTACACGAAGCCAATACTTTTAGGGATAGTGCCACGTGGCACAATTCCTTGTTGAAGAATACTTTTTAATATATTAGTATAGATACTCTTTGCCGAGTGAAAATGTTTACCTAATTTACTTAAATAATAGCAAGAAGATGAGATGAGACTATTTGATATCTACCTAATTAAACTCATACACTCACACTAGTATGAGTATTAGAAAGAAGTGGGTGTCATCTGGCTTAGTTAGTAAAGTCTTTTGAGGTGGTATTCGAGACATGGGATCGAATCCTATTTACATCAATGCGCTAAGTCATTCATTTACACCCAAAAAAAAAATTAGCAAGGAAATCTTCGTATAAGATCGACTTATAATAATCTAGTTTGAGATTGGAATTATTTTTTTATATTCTGAAGTACCGACGAATTTTAATGTAGGTATATTAAAAACTATTTTCATATAGAGAGAAAGAAAATGATGAGATAAGATAACTTTGGTTATATATATAATAAATTATACCGGACTACCTGGGTGTATTATTAATATGTGTGTTATTTAAAATATCCTATCATGATTTGTGTATCTCTTTAAAAAAGAGAAGCAACTGAAGTGAGTGAGGATTACATTGACTTATCAATTATGTAATTTTTTCTTACAATTATAGGAATTAGTAAAGCATCAATTTTTTTTTTTATATTTATTACCAAGTTGGTGTTAGTTATCTATAGAAGCAACTTCAATTTATGCACATTACTTGCTCCATATACTTCCTCCGTTCTTTTTCAGTAATGCACATGACTTACTTCATGTAGTATGATAGTCAGCAATGTGATTGCTCACTTGCTCATTGATCAATATATATATTTTATTGACTTCCATATTATAATTACTGTTCTAGTAAATAATTATTTTAAAAAAAGGGGTAGAAGTGAAAGAAACACATTCTAAGTATATGTAACACCCTAAAAAGTCTCTCTCTATATTTTTTTTAGTTTGCTCATTTGAATTCTTAACATTATTCACAGTAAAAGATAATATTCTAAAATTTTCTCAATATATACGAAAAAATTATAATCATGTGGGGGTCTTGTTTGATTCATCTCAATAAGTACTTTATTAATATTCAATCGTTATCATTTTTACTCACATGTAATGAAAAATGTTTAAGGTAAAAAAAGTGTATTGACAAACGCATACTGTTAAAATAGGCGAACTAAAAAAAAAGGAAGTATTACTCTAAAATAAATTATTTCCAAGATAAGGTACGCAAAATCACTATTTTTTTTAGAAAAATTGATTGACCTGTTTTTTTATCTATCAAACATTCAGAATAATTGAAATTGGAAAATGGTTTGTAGGACCATCACTTTCAGTGTCTCATTCATGACTAACCGTAAATTCAAAATTTCACGTGCATTGTTGTCTTGTTGAACCCTATCCTATTTTCTTACATCCTTTTTTAGATAGTGCCATAAGGACAAATGATGTAGAAAGAATTTGATCCTAGCTAAGTCTTGGGCACCACCTTCCAAGACATTAACCAACTAAGCTAGTTGACATCCATACATCATCTCTAATGACATGAGAAACTAGAAATAAAGTGGTTGTAATAATATGTCGAGTCTTTTAAAAGACTTCAGCAAGAAGGGTAGTTGGATAATTTTACAATTTGGAAATACAAGTTGGTACCAATTTGACACTACCAATTGCTACATGTCAAATACCAAGTTAACTTTATTTTGGTATCAAGTTAACTTTCAAGAACAGCAGGTGATAGCCTAGTGGTGTTGGCATCACCTCCGATCTCAAAGATCCTGGGATCGAGTCTCACCCCTTGCAAGGAGAGATCCCCAATTTCCCCCCTTTCTTGCAAGGGACTTCATCTTACCTTAAAAAAAAAGTTAACTTTCAAGTTTCAAGCATGCGAAATTACGACTGTGCCATAGTTGGAGTCTTCAAAGACTCCAACAATTAGACGTTCACACAGCCTCCTAATAATATAACCTCTAAGGCTATGTTCTTTTGGGCACAATTCTAGTCAGTTCAATTCAATTAACTTCAGTTCAGCTTAGCTAGTTTTCTCTCACAGTTTTAGTTTAACTCAATTCACTCTAGTTCAATTTAATTGAGTTCAACTCACTTTAGTTGAGTTCAGTTTAATTTAGTTCAGTTAAATTCAACCCAGGAGAATAGGGCATTAAACCATTGATTTTTCTTGAAGAATGCTAGAGTTTTTATTCATCTTATATCTTAGTAATTTATTTGTCATTAATTAGTTATGTTTTTCCATATTAATCTCTCCACAAGTAAGAAGTATTTTCTTCTATATATTGATGGGTGAATAGTCTCTCATCATATATTGGAGAATTGAGTTCACCTTCAATTTCCAAATCACAATTTAATATTCCAATATATTTTGTCAATTTTTTAAGCATTAAAACAGTAATCAGTTCCCGGAATACTATTGAATACACCAAAAAAATCCTCATAAAAAAATCATACAAAATCGTAGAAGCCCCTCGAAAAAGGTCGTTTTAAAAGGTGGCGAGGCGATGAATGATATGCTTATGTTTTATTATAAGTGAGATTTATGTTATTTTAGATATATGTTTTTTTTTAATGATTTTAAATATATGTTTAATTGAATTTGATGTTTATTGTGGTTGACATATGACTCTTTAATCAATGAAATTATATTTATAAAATTTGATAATTCACCTTCTGTACTAATATAATTTGTAGAGTGAGTTCTTTTCACCTTGAAAAACTATGTTTTAGGTTTAATAAGCTCAGGTAAATTCTAATAAGTTCAGATGAGTTTTTTTACGTTCAATTTAGATAAGTTTAGGACAATTCAAGTGAAGCAAGCACACCTTAATTGAGAAGGGAGGGGGTGGTTCATGAATTTTATGGCACAACCATTGCGCATGTGGCAATTACTTCAACTCCCACACAATGCAACCCCATAAAAATAGGGGGAGGTTTGAGAATTAAACGTAAAACAAAAACAAACAATTTAACAGCATTTTTTTTAGTAAAGAAGGATTTGGTTGTAACTTGTATCACGTAGGATTTACAACGGTTGTAGTAGATTTTTTTTTTGTTATATATACCTATCATTTTTGTTTCTATAATAAAACAACTACTAACAAAATGAGATATTTTGTTAAAAAGAATGGGATCCAATATTTGCGCGTATCCAAGTCCTTTCAAATCACAATCTGTTCATATTATAGGGTCGGGACTCGGGAGGCTTCGGCTGTCCCCTCAAGACAAAGAATCTATATATGCTTTCAAATTAAGGGAACAAATTAAATCAGGAAAGCAAGCGTTCTACCTCAAACAAATAATAGCACTCCTCCCTCTCTAATCATTCTATAAATAGAATGGCTAGGTCTATATGATAGAATTATGAATTTGTAAGAGTATTTTTGTAATTTTTGACCGTATTTCGTAAATTCTACATAAGGGTCCGTTCGTTATCGTTTTCTGGTTTCAGTTTTCAGTTTTTTTGAAAACTAAAAACCAAAAACAGAAAACCAGAAAAAATGGTTTTCACTTTTTAGTTGTCAGTTTTTAAAATCATCATGTTCCCAATAAATTTGACTAATTTTTTATTCATTATAGGACATATATCATATGACTTTGAAAATCAAAAAACCAAAAAACAGAAAACCACAGTATTACCGAACGGGCCCTAAAAATATAGTCATGTGAAATCTTGTTAGATTCATCGCGACATTTAGTTTCAAAATATCAATTTTTTATAATTTTCACTTATATTAATGATTACATTTATGCATCGGCAAACGTGCTCGGAGTAATGTTTCAAGTAATATGGAACAGAGGAAGTAGATTTTATAGGAATTTCACCATATATATACCCCTGATTAATTTTTTTTATTCACCATATACCAACTTTTCAAATTCACCATATACCCCTTAATTTTATGTAATATTCACTATATGCCCTTAATGACTAATGACCGTCAATTTTTTAAGTCATTAGCCCCTAATACTGTTGCTAAACCCTAATTGACTTCTATTTGACGCATTTTTCCTTTTATATACATCACTATTGAATTGCAACTTATGTCAAATAAATTAGAGGGAACAAAGTTATGGAAGTAGAGAAATAAAAGGGGCGATAAGTGGCGCTTTAATGTGGTTAATTAAGGTTAGTGACTCAAATAGAGGTCAATTAGGGTTTACTAACAGAATTAGAGGTTAATGACTAAAAAAAGTTGAATGTCGTTAGTCATTAAGAACATATAGTGAATTTAATAAAATTGAGGGATATATGGTGAATTTCGAAAAGTTGGAGGATATATAATGAATAAAATATTTACTCAGAGGTATTTGGTGAAAAATCCAAATTATTACCCTGTTTTTATAGTATTTAGTCTTGCTAATTTTTACTTATTTTTGTAAGGAAATATTGGCTATTGAAATAACTCAATTTACATGCTTGGCGACTGAGCACTGAACATGACTCTCTATTGGGCCAGTTGCTTAAGGCCCGTTACTACAAGAGGGGGGACTTTCTTGATGCACGTAGGGGCTACAATCCGAGCTTTACATGGCGAAGTGTGTGGGGATCCAAATCGCTGCTGCTAGAAGGGTTGAAATGGTGTGTGGGGTCGGGTGTGAACATTAGGGTGTGGGATGAGGCGTGGCTTGGTGGTGATGGGTCACATTTTGTTCCCACTCCTCGCCCGGATAGTGATATGGATTTGAGAGTTAGTGATTTGCTGGATTATAATGGTGGTGGGTGGGATGTTGAGATGGTGAAGCAAACTTTTATTGAGAGTCAATTGGCTTGGAAGACTCAGACATCTTCGGGCGTGGCATCCCCTCCATGGTGTGCATGAAACTAATTTATTGAAAGAGGTGTGGTCTATTGATAGGCCTCCGAAGCTACAACATTTCATATGGAGGGCGTGCAAAGGGAGCCTAGGCGTGAAAGAACGGCTTTATGCGAGACATGTGTGTGCTTCCCCTGCGTGCCAAAACTGCGCAAACCCGTGCGAGTCAATTAATCATGCTCTCTTTGAATGTAGTCAAGCACAGGAGATATGGTCGGTAAGTTCATTTGAGTCTCTTCTAGTTGATGCACCTACTACCTCGTTCGTGGAAAGGTTCGAATGGCTATTGAGCAAGTCTTCAAAGGAGGAGTTTCGTACTCTTTGCACTCTTATGTGGGTTGCCTGTTTTGCCGTAATAAAAAAGTGTTTGAGAGTGAGTTGGTTGATGCCCAAGTTGTTGCGAGCCACTTTGTGAAGCAGGTTTTGGATCACTGTGAGTATGCGCATGATGTTTTTAAGCCCAGCATGGCTGCGTGCTCATTTACTTCTAGCTGGATTCCGCCGTCTGTGGGGAGAATCAAGGCCAATTTTGATGCCCACATAAGCCCCAATGGTGAAGTTGGAGTAGGGGTGGTGTTGCGCAACCATTCAGGCGAGATAGTTGCTTTGGGTTCGAAGAGATTAGCTGCAAGTTGGGACGCTGGATTGGCCGAGTGCGTGGCTGCTAGGTATGCTTTGGATGTGGCTCTTAGACTTGGTTTTGATAATCTCTCTCTTAAAGGTGATGCTTTGATGGTTGTCAATGCTGTGAGACAACATTCTGATGGTTTGTGCCCCATGTTTCGAGTTATCGAAGATATTGTTAGGATGGCTGGAGAGTTTAATGTTTTTTCTGTTTCTCATGTTAAACGAGCGGACAATACTGTCGCCCATCTGTTAGCTCGTTGGGAAATTCCTTGTAACTTTGAACGTGTTTGGTTGGACTCTTTCCCCCAAAGTATACGTACTTTGGTGGATATCGATTTAATATAATCTCCCCTCCCAGCTTTTTCACTAAAAAAAAAAATTCATAGTTTATACATATGTGCTATCTTCAGTGTAACACCAAACAAAATATTGGGGTGCAATAGTTGACATGTGATCGACATATGCTAGAGGTGGTAGATTATCATAAAGCTTTATCTTTTTTTTTTTTTCCCTCCTATCTCCTTTTTTGTTTTCATACCCTTTTTATCTTTGACTCAATCTTTATGAAGATATTTTATGAAAGCTGATCACAAATAAGTGAATAACTATAGTATTTTAATATCATTGCACACACTTCAAAATATTTTTTGAAGAGATAAGAAGAAATTCTCTAAACTACCCTCGCACATGGCCACTATTCAGAGGCCCAGCATAAGCCATATTTCCCTCAACCCTCATCCACCTAAATCCCAAGCAAATTGCTTGGGGTAGGATTGAACCGTAGATTTCGTTAGAGTAGATGGAAAAACTCACTATTTGAACCAACCCCATTTCTACATCCCAAATCAATATAATGCTACCTTTAGCAACAAAAAAGAAAATGCTACCTTTGTTTTTTTATTAGTTGTAACTTGTAACAATGACTTTTATTTTTATTTATATACTAAAATTGGCTGGAAGTGTTTTACTATTAGGAAACAAAACTTAGTAGGTAAGGTATTGAATTTATTATAACTAGCCTTATATGCAAGCAATGCGTACGAAAGCATATAGAAAATTAAATTAATTTTGTAGAAGAACTGTCTTTGCATTTTGTTTTTTCAAAAACCTGTCGTTCAATTTAAATGTGGTATTTTTTTTTCCCTTTTTTCTCTTTTTTTTTCGTTTAAATGAAGCATGTTGTTGTCCCTTTTTTCTATTTTTTGGTGTCCCCCATGTGTTGCGATATATAATAGAGATGGTTATCTGGTTATCTATAAAATATCAATATTCAATAAACTAATAAGTAAACTGAATATACTAATAATCAGAATCGTACATATACAAACATAAAAGAAATAAAAACGATGCAACTAATATAGAATTGAAGAAGTATGTGATTATTATATTTCGATGAAGACAGTAGTTGGAAAAATGACAAAGCTCTCAAATCACAATTAGAAATTAAGTAATAGTGTAGCCGTAGGGTGAAGAAAAACTTTGATGCATGTATTAATTCATGAGGTGGGTACTAGTGTGGGAGAAATTAGGCGCAGTACTGTCTGAGACTCTCTGACTAAGCCTTGTCAGCCATGAATAGAGAGTTTAGTTTGCTGTGTCGGAGATGATTGTATGCCGCTGAAGGAATATGTCCTTAGACATTCCGGCAATTACTAAATATAAATAGGAATGTTATTATGAAGATAATAAAGTTAATTATTTTAGTAATCGTATTTACTTGCTAGAGAATAAATATGATTAATAGGACAATATTGATTGGGCCTATAACTAAAATAGATTAATCCTATGAGGTCACACATTGTAGCACAAGTTGAACAAAGCAATCCAAATCCATTTAGGATTAGGATTGGGCCGGTCCAAAGGGGAATAGGAGGAGAATTAGTTCTCCTAACTAACCTATGACTCTTCTATTATATATAGGATATAATACTAGGGTTTAGGTAACCAATTCATTAGTCAGTTTCTTTTCACTAGAGAGAGAAAGAGAAACCCTAAATCTATTCTCCATAAACCGGCGCCTATACCATCAAAAGCAAGAGATTTTCTTCTCTTCCGTTCTAGCAAACGTTGGTGTTCAACTGGTGCTCGTGGACTGATTAGAGGAGCAACACTTGGGGCTCTCGGATCTTCAAAGCTTGCATACAACGGGGAAATCACGCTACAAAGGTTTGATATTTAATCCCTATTGAATGATTCATATGTTTGATTATGTTTGCGATCCTATGATAGATGTTAGGAAATTGTTTCCTGAAATTCCGCTATATGCATCTATATATTCCTACAAAGTGGTATCGGTTTTGCCTAATTCATAATATTCATATGATCATGTAATTGTATGCAAAGTTATTATTTTTATTCAATTAAGGGAGGATTTATTTATGGCTTGAATTTACAAAATTGATATTTGATATTAATTTATTGGAAATTGTAAATATTTGATTTAATTGTGATTTATGCTCAAATAATTTTATAAAGTTCCGATTTTTTTATATGAGGGACGAAATAAATTGTTTAATTCACTCTAAAATTTTCGGATTTTTATAAATTTTTTTGTTAGATTTAAAAATTATTTATGTTTAATTCGATTAATCATTGAAATAATTTGTTAACAATTAAAGATTTGATTTTTAATTTGTTAAATAAATCTAATGTTCATCACCCACATAGATCTAAAATATTATGATAGCTGGAAATAATTTTCGGATTTTTTCCATAAATTTTTGAAATTTAATCATATTATTAATGAATTATGGTTAAATTTTAAGTTAAATTTGATTATTCATAAAATTTAAAGATAACAATTAAAATATCTGATTTTATATGTTAAGATAATTCGTTAGATCACCCTAAAAATTATTTTCGAATTTTTCAGAATTTAATTGTTAATTTTCTGAATTTTGGATATAATTTGATTTTTTGCCCTACTTTTGAATTCTTGTTAGATTTAATGTTTAATGGAGATTATTCATTCAAATCTAATCTCAACAATTCTAAAAATTTGTTTAAGATTTGTTGTTTGATTCAAAATTTCTGCCATAATTTTCGGATTATTAATACCCTAATTTAATCCTAAATCTTTAAATAAATTGTTAATTAAAGATTAATTAGAATTTTGGTAAATTGTTACAAAATTCAAAAAGGAAACCCACCATGGCTGGGTGGCCCCACCTGCGGCGGTGGAGCCACGGTGAAGGGAAGAGTTGGGTCGGCGGGTTTAGGGGCAGGGGCGGCGCGCGAGGTGGCGGCCCTGCTGGCTGGGTTAGTCGGCGCGACTGTCGAGCTTGCTCGCGGTTGCTGGTCGGCTTTGCTGTCGGCTGCGATGAACGGCGGGCTGAGGTCCGTGTCGCGTGTGGTCTGGCCGGCGGTGATGACTGCTGGCCGGTACCGTCAGATGGGTGTGAAGTGCTGGCTTGTTGGAGTTTAGCTGGCGGGGAAGAGGTTGGCAGCCAATGCGCTGCTAGCCTCGTGAATTTTGGGTGTTGAATTTTGGCTGTTGACTGGCAGCCTTGTGCTGCTGGTCAACGGTCAAAAGTCAACTCTTATAAAAAAAAAAAAAAAAAATTTGTTTTGAGGAAAATTTGATTTTCCAAATTTGAGCATAAATCCAAAAGTTTCCTATTTTGCAAATTTGTGAATAATAAAGATTATTGCCATATCTAAATAAGTAATTGAATTAAAATAATAAAGTTTCCTAAATAATTTCTAGCTTAAAATTGTTAAGTTTTATGATTATTATGGAAAGTTTTATTTGCTTATTAATTGTTAATAAGTAAATTGTTTATGTTTATTTTATTTTGATATTATAAATGCGTGGATGTTTAATATAATATATGTGATATTATATTTTGCATATTATGACTAGTATGGCCCAAATTAGGATAGTAATTACGATCTGCGAATCGTTATATTTGAATGTAAATTAAATACGATCTGCGAATCGTTTGTATTTTTGTAACTTTAAATTTTAGTTATTTATTTAATTCAAATTATGTAATCAAGCATGAGGATCCAAGGAGTTTCAAGGATGGTGATCCATGGAGATTCAAGGGAGGATTCATGAAGATTAGTTATTTTCCTAAGTATAGGGGCCATACTAGATCATTTAGTTATTGCTTATAATAATTCTCTTGCATTTATCTTGTTTAAATGCTTGCTTCTAAGTTTGTTTGTGGTTAATCGATTCATGTGTTCACTATTAATTGACCATATTAGTAAACTTAGGTCCCCACAAGTAATATTGAGTTTTGATTGCTTTTCCAAACAACACCTATAAAGCCTTAGATCATGAGTAATAGGTTACGCCAAAGCGGGGTGTTGCTCATAGTTCCGGGATAGTAGGGTAGGTTTTTGAAACTTACATGTTAATGTTTGGTTTAACTCAACAAAATCATCAAAAGACAAAGTTTTGGGTTTTGAAGCTAAGAGATAGGAGTAAACAAGGAGTTGTTAACTTTGTCTACCAAGAATTATAATTAGTTATAATTAGTAAAGTGTTTACTTACCTCAACAACTATAAATTGAAGGCGGGGGCCAAAGTCCGTTTGATTGTAGTGGGAGGGGATCTTGGTTATTTCTTTATTCAATAGGGGACTTTCATTTTGAATAAAGGGTAGTAGTAATTAAAATTTGTTTAATTATTGCTTTCTTGATAAACATTGATTGAATCTTGCTTTATTATTCTTTTGTTGTAGTAATTATGTCTAGTAACAACAATATCAACACCAACAATTCTACTTGTAATTTGCGTTCCGTCCTTTCGAAGGACAAATTGAATGTTGAACGTTTCATTGCAATTGAAAAGGATTTGGGAATCGTTACACCAAAACCAAAAGTTGCTTGATGAGCACTATTGTTACATCCGTAACAATGTTGGTCATTGGAAAAGTAATTGCCCCAAATATCGAAGGATCAAAAGAAAGGAGTTTCTAGTTCGGATATGTATGTTATAGAAATTAACTTAGCAACTTCGCTTCTTGGGTATTTGATACCGCTTGTGGTTCGCACATTATTTGTAATATGCAAGGCCTCAAAAGAAGTAGAACATTGGGAAAGGGAGAAGTAGATCTTCGCGTTGGCAATGGAGCACGAGTTGCTACATTGGCGGTGGGAGTATATAGTCTACTTTTACCTTCGGGATTAGTTTTAGAACTTAATAATTGTTATTATGTTCCTGCTATCACAAAGAACATTATTTCGATTCCTGTTTTGGATTCCGAAGGTTATTCATTTACAATAAAGAACAATTGTTGTTCTGCGTATTTGAATGATATGTTCTATGTCTCCGCTAAGTTATCAAATGGTTTATATGTGCTAGACTTAGAAACCCACATCTATAACATAGACAACAAGAAACATAAAACAAATGATTCAAACCCTACATACCTATGGCATTGTCGATTAGGCCACATAAGCTCAAAGCGCATTGAGAAACTTCATAAAGATGGAATTCTCAAATCATTTGATTTCGAATCATTTGATACTTGTGAGTTTTGCTTGATGGGGAAAATGACAAAGTCTCCTTTCACGAGTTCAAGTGAAAGAGCCAATGACCTTTTAGCCCTCATACATACGGATGTGTGTGGACCTATGAGTACGTTGGCTAGGGGAGGGTACGATTACTTCATTACTTTTACCGATGATGTGAGCAGATTTGGATATGTTTACCTCATGCGGCATAAGTCGGAATCCTTTGAAAAATTTAAGGAATTCCAGAATGAAGTACAAAACCAACTTGGGAAGAAAATTAAGGCATTACGATCCGATCGTGGTGGTGAATATTTATCTCAAGAATTTGGTGATCATTTGAAGGATTGTGGAATACTTTCACAATGGACTCCGCCAGGAACACCACGATTAAATGGCGTTTACGAAAGAAGGAATCGAACTCTACTTGATATGGTTCGATCCATGATGAGTCTTGCTGATCTTCCTATTTCATTACGGGGATTTGCGCTTGAAACAATGCGGCATTCACACTTAACGAGCACCATCCAAAGTAGTGGAAAAGACACCATATGAAATGTGGACGGGAAACGTTCCAAAATTGTCTTTTCTAAGGATATGGGGTTGTGAAGCTTATGTAAAACGTTTACTTTCTGATAAGCTTTCACCCAAATCCGATAAATGTCTTTTTGTGGGTTACCCAAAAGAGACTAAGGGATACTACTTCTACAACCAAAGCGAAAACAAAGTGTTTGTTGCACGTAATGGTGTCTTTTCGGAAAAGGAGTTTATTTCCGAGAAAAACAAGTGGGAGAAATGTATATCTCGAAGAAGTTCGAGATGAGCAACAAATGGATGAGGTTAACACCTCATCAGAGGCGGCCCGGCATGAAAATGCTCAGGAGGTGGTGCATTCAATTCACGTACCTCCTACCGTCCCACTTGGAGATACTCCATGCGAAGTCACTCAACCTAGTGAGGTAGAAACTTCTTCTGTTGTTCCCCAACGTAGGTCTAGTAGGACCATCATTCCGTCAAAGAGATATATTGATTTCCTTTTGACTGAAAGTTCTGAAATAACGATTTTAGAATCAGAAGAGCCTACTAGCTACAAAGATGCTTTGGATAGTCAAGACTCCGAAAGATGGCTTGAGGCCATGAAATCTGAAATGGATTCCATGTCTGAAAATCAAGTATGGGACTTGGTTGATTTGCCTGATGGGGTAAAACCCATTGGATGCAAATGGATTTTCAAGTTGAAAACAGACAAGGATGGAAACATTAGTGTTTTCAAAGCAAGGTTGGTGGCGAAAGGTTTCAAACAAATTCATGGTATTGACTATGATGAAACCTTCTCACCAGTAGCCATGCTGAAGTCCATTAGGATAATCCTTGCGATTGCTGCCTTTCATGACTATGAAATATGGCAGATGGATGTCAAAACCGCTTTCTTGAATGGGTTCTTGAAAGAGGATGTGTACATGACACAACCTCAAGGTTTTGAAGATCTACATAATCCAGGGAGGGTATGCAAGCTTAAGAAGTCCATTTATGGATTAAAGCAAGCATCAAGGAGTTGGAACCTCAGATTTGATGAGGCAGTCAAGAAATTTGGCTTTCTCAGAAATGAAGAGGAATCTTGTGTATACAAGAAGTTAAGTGGGAGTAGTATTACTTTTCTGGTCTTGTATGTGGATGACATACTTCTCATAGGAAATGATAAGACCATGCTTGAGTCAGTCAAGGAATGGCTTAAAAATTGTTTCTCTATGAAAGACCTAGGAGAGGCTGAGTACATATTGGGAATAAAGATCTATAGAGATAGGTCGAAAAGGCTGATTGGACTTAGTCAAGAGACTTATATTGATAAGGTTCTTGCGAGGTTCAAGCTGGAAAACTCCAAGAGAGGTTTCATTCCCATGCAACATGGCATAACACTTGGCAAGACTCAGTGTCCTTCGAGTCCTGATGAGATCAAGCGTATGAGTAATGTTCCCTATGCTTCTGCAGTAGGATCCATTATGTATGCCATGATATGCACTCGACCGGATGTTGCATATGCTTTGAGTATATGCAGCGAGATACCATCAAATCCAGGGAGATGCGCACTGGATTGCAAGTGAAAAACATCCTTAAGTACTTGCGAAGGACTAAGGATAATTTTTTGGTATATGGTGGAGATGATGAGTTGGATGTTACTGGATACACCGATGCAAGCTTCCAGAGTGACAAAGATGATTTCCGATCGCAATCTGGTTTCATATTTTGTCTCAATGGAGGAGCTGTGAGCTGGAAGAGCTCTAAGCGAGTACCATCGCGGATTCTACAACGGAGGCCGAGTATATTGCAGCGGTGATGCAGCAAAGGAAGGCTGTTTGGATCAAAAAGTTCATTGGTGAGCTTGGTGTAGTTCCTAGCATTGAGAATGGCATTGAGTTGTATTGTGACAACAATGGTGCCATTGCTCGGTCCTAAGGAACCCGGATCGCATCAAAGGTCTAAACATGTGCTCAGGAAATTCCATCTCATTCGAGAAATCGTTGGTAGAGAGGATGTGAAAGTAAGCAAGGTTCATACTGAGGATAACGTAGCAGATCCTCTGACTAAACCGCTTGCTCAACCTAAGCATGAGTGTCATACTAGGTCTATGGGGCTTAAGCATATGGGAGAATGACTTTAGGTTGTTTACTTCATGTTTACAATTGTAAAGACATTTATTATGCTTTGAATGTTTATCAATAAAATTTCGTTCTTATTTAATTGTTTGGTTTAGTATTAAATAAAATGTCCAAATAATTTGTGCTTTCAAATAGGATTATCGAAAACGTTTTGATAATGGAACCCTATAAAGTGAACGAAATCACAATTTATTTAAAGTCCCTAGTCTAAATCACTAAATTGGACATAAGTGATTTATTTAAAAGACTAGTATATAATTAATTGATAGCGCAGTTCCATGGGCTATGGAGACATAGAGATGTCTAATTGATTATATGGATGTATAGTTGATACATTGAGACTTGACCTAATTAGATTCTAAAAGTAGAATCAAACTACTATATTTAGTGGATTCCTTAGACATGAGTATGTCTTAATAACCACAATATAATTAGTTTAACTTTGACACTGTTAAACGCCGTGCCGTAAAAGGAGGTTATAAAGGCGAGTGATCGGGTGGGCTAAGAATTGAGTGGGAGTTATGGTCATACAAGAGTGGATAAGTCCTCCTATTAAATAGGAATGGTGTCTCGGGCCTCTTGATGAGCGAGAACTGGAAAATTGCATGGCCATGCGGAATAGGATTAAGGAGTTAATCTTTATTTGAGCAGTTCGAACTCAGCGATCAAGGAACAAAATTTGAGAATAACATTGTGTTATCAAATTTGACATTAAGTGACTTAAGGAATTTAACATTGCGCTCTTGTCTTCGGACAAGTGGGAGATTGAAGGAATATGTCCTTAGACATTCCGGCAATTACTAAATATAAATAGGAATGTTATTATGAAGATAATAAAGTTAATTATTTTAGTAATCGTATTTACTTGCTAGAGAATAAATATGATTAATAGGACAATATTGATTGGGCCTATAACTAAAATAGATTAATCCTATGAGGTCACACATTGTAGCACAAGTTGAACAAAGCAATCCAAATCCATTTAGGATTAGGATTGGGCCGGTCCAAAGGGGAATAGGAGGAGAATTAGTTCTCCTAACTAACCTATGACTCTTCTATTATATATAGGATATAATACTAGGGTTTAGGTAACCAATTCATTAGTCAGTTTCTTTTCACTAGAGAGAAAGAGAAACCCTAAATCTATTCTCCATAAACCGGCGCCTATACCATCAAAAGCAAGAGATTTTCTTCTCTTCCGTTCTAGCAAACGTTGGTGTTCAACCGGTGCTCGTGGGCGATTAGAGGAGCAACACTTGGGGCTCTCGGATCTTCAAAGCTTGCATACAACGGGAAATCACGCTACAAAGGTTTGATATTTAATCCCTATTGAATGATTCATATGTTTGATTATGTTTGCGATCCTATGATAGATGTTAGGAAATTGTTTCCTGAAATTCCGCTATATGCATCTATATATTCCTACAGCCGCATCAGCTCTGATGTTGCACCTCACAATATTCCCACGCTCCTTATTACGAACATGTATATCTCATCTCATCTCATCTTTTTTACCAACAATAAATCCTAATTATATATAACTAAGATTCTCTAAGATTTTCCTTTAGTCATTGTTTTCTCTTTTTGTTTATTTCAGCACGCACTTATTTTATGGGGCATACCGACATAAAGAGAAGCTATTTGGTGAAAATATGCATGTTCAATGGATAATTTGTTGTCCCGCGAGAGGAGGAATTAGTGTTGTGGCTCAAATTAAGTGAATGGACCCAATTCCCTCATCTTGTTTGTTGGAGCTAGAACTGATAAATTTAGATCCGACTCGAAATCGACTTGTATACTGACCAGATAAAATTGGGTCTTGAACAAGAAATGAGGATTCGAAATCTGAAAATAACTGACCCAAAAAAAATAAAATACGTGGGACAAAATAAAATATGGTCAAACTTGTCTGAATCTAAAACCGACCGACTTGATTGAGTGTCTAAATTTTATTTTTGCAAACTTCAATAATTTTCAAAAAAATCTTGTAGCAACATTTATTTACAGCAAAATAAAGTTGCATTTTACTTTTCTTGCTTTAATGTATGATTAGGGTAGGGTGAATTATATTATGTTAGTTGAATTGACTCTATCATGGTTTATTCGTATTGTGATAAACTCAACAGTTTGATAATTGAAAAACTCATTTTAAAAAACTTTACCAAAGGTTATTACGAAAAATTGTGCATTCATAATAAATTATGCAATTTCTGAAAGAACTTTCATTTAAAAAAACAGTAAAGATTTGCCAAAATTTTAGATAATAAAGGCCCCTTGACCTGAACGACTGACTCGCGACCGAAAATTTTGGGTCATGGACAAGGCGTAGACGACCCAAAATCGACCTCAACGAAAAATACATGACCGGTAACCAATATGTTCTACCATTTTGCCAGGTTTAGTTGGAGAATCGTTTTCTGTATAGCTAGACTCTTATTTGATTAATTTAATTAGGAGGATCAGATTCTCATAATTTCCTTGGTTTTCGACGGTTATGTATTGCTTTAGAACAAATTCTTCTTTAAAAAATTTAACTTCTTTGTTTGGAGAAAACTTGTTTCCCTTTTTATAAAAAAGCTTAAAAGTCTACTCTTTTTTTCTTTTTAATGTATACAATTGCAATTTTTGTTATATACCTAGGTGTATCATGTGTATGATATATACACATTTTTTTTTACTAAATTGCGTGTTTAAAGTATTCCAACTAAGCGTAGGATAACACTAAATATACCATCTACATAATACATATGATTGTATTATAAATTTGGTAGAGTTTTTTCCTTCTGAGTTTCGAGGAATAAAATATACCATTTTCACCCAACTACCAAAGAGTATATTCTTTTAATTTTTTAAAGATGAAACATGGATAATGCATGCAAAATCAATAAGCAATTCTTGCATTTATTTCAGAATCTCTCATAAGTTAGGGAAGGAAACAAACTACCCTAGCGAAGATGACGCCTGAAAAAAAAAAAGGAGTTCGTTTGGTTGTTTAAATTGCTTACATTACTGGGGTTTAGTTGCATCATGACAACGAACACTATATATATGTACAGTTTGGATAAGGTTAGGAAAATTTTGCAGGCCATGTCTAATTTTTGTGATAGTTATGGTTTCAGTATATTCCTAGCTACTTTTCAGAATAATGGCTTGATTTGTTAGTAGCTTCCAGGTTTGGTCTAATCAAATACTCATATACTCCAAACACATACGTCTAATTTCAAGCAACTATAATCCTTCATTTTTAATAATATAATATGCCAAACGTAAATAATTATGAATTAATCTTCATTGTTTTTGTTATTATTTTATTTTCGATACTTGTTTTATCATATAATTCCTTTATTAAATTAAGATTTCATGTATGAATTCTTCGATAACCTTTTTTAATCCATTAATTATAACTATTTCTATAAGATCTTACAAAAAATATTTTTTACACGTTTCGTGCAATGTTTATTAACTAATCTAGGACAATAATGTAGGTTTACATTATTAAAAAAAATTTACCATCAATCATGTGCTTGTTTATAATGTAACTCACAATGTCATAGGACAAACTCGATCTATTAAAGTTCGTATTCTTTTTTCTAAACAACAAAAGTTAGCAAACTTTGTAGCCAGTAAAGTCAAAAGTTGTATGCATTATGGGGTATTATTTTGAAATGAATATATGATGTAATATAACTATCAATCCAGCATAACATCCAAAATAAAATACGAGAACTATATTATAGATCGGAGGAAATACTTCATAAATTGGTAGAAATCCATATAGAACCTAAGTTTTCCAGATTGAGCTAATTGGTTGAATTACCACATAACAAATGTGTTGAAATTCACGTTCATGTACTGCTTGGAGACACAGGTATACAACAAATCTCTAACACTCTCCATTACCGAGGTCCCTTTTTTGAAAAAAACTGGCCTACAATATATCAAGGATCTCATGGCCGAACCCATCATGAGGAGAGACCAATTATAAATATTTTCATGATTATTATTGTTATGATTATTAATTAAAAATATCCTTGATTCCTTGTTATATCTTTTTAAAATAATAATAATAATAATATTTATAATAATAATAGTAGTAGTAATAATAATAATAATAATAATAATAATAATAATAATAATAATAATAATAATAATAATAATAATCTTATTCTTCTAAACAATCTTGAGTTCTGCCTGACTCATTTGTAAAATTGCGATGTAGGATGAATAATTTTTTAATAAGAGTACATCACAATTTTCAACATAAATTAATTGTCTTAGATTACGTCATTTTTTTTTCTTCAAATCACCTACTTCAGATGCTCTCAAATGCAACGAAACATTACTATTTTATTATTTTAATTGTTATCATTATTGTTACTAGTATCTTTGCACGCGATGCGTGCGTGACATCGTGTGTAAGTGGTTTTGCTGGAAGTTTTTAATTTAATCGTCATTCAAGTATATTGTTCTATTTTTTGTTTTTATGCGTGCACATGTAATCGCTTTGTAGTTGTAGGAATTTTTTTTTTCCTTTTTCTTAAAAAAAAGAAGAGAGAATGCAATTAGTAATTTTGTTTGGATATTAAGGGTGTTTTGGGTAAAGAGGGGGGACACCAAAAGGTCATGAGTTCCCATATATAATAGAGATAAATATTAATATTATTTGTGTGAATGTTATTATTATTATAATTATTTTTCTTAATCATTATAGTATTAGTAATTAAAATGCATATACTTTTTTTCAGTTCATTTTAGTATATTACATAACTATTATCAAGTATTATTAGGATTTTATTATTATATTTATTACTATTATCTTTTTATTTTTTTCAGTTCATTTTAGTTCAATTTAGCTCCATTAAGTTTAGTCAATTCAATCCAAAAGAATAGGGTCTAGTCTACTTTGATTAGTTTAAAATAAGGGGTTGGAAATTTTGTTTTTATGCCTCTTTTTCATAAATCAATTTTAGATTTTATTTGCTACTTAAACAATTACATTTTGCTAAAACAACAAAAGCTTATGCAATTAGTTATAACTTATCAATTTCAGCTAGTACACGTCTAAGTTATCATTTTCAGCTCTTTTTCAGTTAGTGTCGCAAAACATAACCATCAATTTGATAAGCTAAGTGACATTTTCTTAATTTGCTTACATAATTGTATGTATGTATGCATGCAATATGTGATAAATAATTTGAAAGGCTATCATGTTTTTCTATGTATATATGCTTAATTACATTACAACGAAATCCTTATTTTTTTTTTGTTTGAATGGTAAATTACAAAGAAATTATAACGAGTAGAAATGGTGACAAAAGTGAAACATGCGTGAAAATCAGAAGTTATTCGACAAACTAGACTTACTAACTTCCCAAAGGACATGAAATTCCAAATTTAATAGGTAGATATAAATTAGAACAAAAATGCCTGAAAATGATCGTATATATATACCACAAAAGACAAGAAAATGCCCTTGACGAAGTGGAAAATATCACAAGTCTTTCGATATTAATCGATGACGTTTCGGTTTTATTGTTGTAGTGCTGACAAATTATAAAAATAGGGACATCGTTGAGCATGTGTGATGTAGGCGATCATACAGGATTTTTGGATACTACTTTTTTATATTAGGCTATGTTTTTTTGGACTAAATTGAGCTGAATTTGTCTGAATTGAACTGGATTCAATTTGTCTAAACTGAACTGAACTGAACTGAATGAAAACTATGAGATGAAACTAACTAAACTGAATTGAACTGAACTTAATTTTCATTAATTCAGTCCAAAAGAACAGAGCCTAGTATTGTACTACAAATTTTTCACTATTGGTGTCGGACTCTTGTATCTGAATATTCTTGATTCTATATTGTTGATCTGTGATTATATTTTCATTTAGAACTTACTTTGCATATTATATCTTTTCAATTTTTTATTTTATTTTTAGACTTTTAAAGTTAGAAATATTGAACCGTCCCAAAAAAAAATGTTGCTGTAGAGATTTACTATTAAGCTAACATTCTTGACAAGTGCCGATATTGACACAACACGCGTATATAAAATTTAAAACCGTACATTAGCTATACCTTATAAATATAAAACTATGAGAGTGAGGGATAGCGCAGTGGTTAAAGGCTTCCCTCTTGCCCAAGAGGCCTTGGGATCGATTCTCACCCTAGGCAATTAGTTAAGATCCTGGCCCTTTTGTTCCTCCATTTGTCAATGTTTTCTCCTTACCTTATAAATAAAAATGCGGAATAAGACTGTTCTATGCAGTTTCTCACCAAGGTTGTATTTTACCTCATAATTTTGACGTCATAAAATGAATATAGAGTTTCATTAGTCTCTCTTGAATTTGGAGATCACTTATTATATCCTTCATCATCTTCTAATAAATCTGACCTACCAAATCTAGATTGTTGCAGAATTGGCTAGCTTGAAACTTTTGAACATATTATTATTTTATTTTTGTACACTTAAGTAAAATCTACAAAATTACAAAAAAAAAGTTCGGACGTGTAACTAAGGGAAGAAGCAAATTAGACATATATCTATATGATAATTTTATGTATATAGACTATTTTTCCTTCTGTCCTTTATCATATAAGTATAAGAAGACAAGAAATAAATACTAGAAATTGGCAAACGTCGTTAGCAAAGACTTCACGGGAAGAGTAAGTTTATATTGTGGTTCATATTCCATATCAACACTCAAGATTCAAGAACATGCATAAGACGTGAAGTTAGGAGACATAACACGAAGATGTGTTACTAACAATTATGTAAGTTGCAACCAAATTGACCGTTAGCACACTTAGGTTATTACTTGCATTTGTTATTTTTTCTTTCCATTTAATTAGCATGCCACGATTTGTGGCTGCCTATAAGTAAGCACCTAACCATCAGTTGTGGAAGATTATGCCACATGGATTGCTTGTCCTTCTCATTGATTAGCATTTCTTTTGTCCTTTCTAAATGTTATTTTGAAAATATGTTCCCCAAAAATATTTTGATTGTTAATCCAGAAAGATCTTCGTATTAAGAGAACAATTTTAATATAACTTTTGATAAGTTTATTTCCTTTTTTTCATTGTATAATTTTCACTCTATTCTAAAATATATAATCATCATATATGCCTATGCCACCAAGGCCCCTCTTTTGCATCTTTTATTAATTGTTTTTCAGTAGTACTTTTCTTACTTATTACAAAAAATGACCATGAGATCTTATAGGCTTTGTTTCAATTCATATGTCTAAATATTAGCTTTGATAATTTTTACTAACTTGTACCTAAGATATTTTTTTTTTTTGAAATTAAAAATTAATTCATTGATTCAAAGTCATACGACATCTACAATAGAAGTAAAAACTAAACAAATACATATCAAAATGAAATAAATACAATTCTAATATGACAAAACCACGATCGTTGAGTAGATCTAACACTTCTGAAAACCCTCGTCTTTCACATCGCTGTCTGATGCAGCCTTTTGCAAGGGGGTCTATCGATCTTTTGTAGTTTTGAAGTAGAACTGGATCCATTTCAAGTGATTGTAAACGAAGTAATGACATCTGTTGCAACCCCGTACAAATTTCAATCGACAAATCAACCTCTTGAATTACACAAAAACCCAAAAACAAAGTCTCCAAACTCTCACATGGAGAGAGATAAAACCCAATATATGGGTAGATATAACCCAATAAATGGGTAGAAAAACTCTCCATTAGAGAGAGACTGAAGTTTATTAGAAACATTAACATCAAAAACTAGTAACAAAAGGAGAACAGGGGCTTACCACCGCCCAAAAGGGTGGCGGTAGCCCCTAGGTTGAAAATTAGGGTTTTGTGGGAGAGGAGAGAGAAAAGAGAAAAATTGTGTGGTTTTTTATCTAGCTATAAATTTAATATTGAGTCTACAACTTGTACCTAAGATATCTATGACCAAATATGTGTATTCTGATAAGTTCTGAGTCACTAAAAAGATTATTTAAAAATCTGAGGGAGTATATGTATTGGCTAGATTTCTACTAATGTTTTTGGGCTTTTAAGCCATTATATTATTAATATAGTTGTTCTCCTTTTGCGTTAAAAAAAAATAGATTTACACTGTTTTCTAGTAGTTGTTTTAGTTTGATTTCACGTGTATCAACACATAATTTGAGTATTAATATCTTAAATTATAACACTATTAAAATTTGTAAAAGTTATAAATTTTGAATATATATATATATATATATATATATATATATATATATATATATTGAGACAAATCTCATAACATATAACATAATAACATTTCTTTTTGTATATTACTAAAAATTTATGGCCAAAGTAAATATATGAATTAGGATTTGTTCTCTTCACCTTATTTATTCTGAAAGTTTAGAACCATTTTTGAAAGTTAAATCATCTGGAATTTATGAGCTTTTCTTATTTTCCTGAAATTTTCTAAATTCTTTTGACCTTTTTTTCCCTAAACTTTTCTTATTTTTCCTTAACTTTTCTTAAATATTAACTATGAATGTTTTTTTTCAATAAAAGAAAAACAATGAAGACTAAGGGTTTAATTTGTTCTGTTCAACTTATTTTGTCTTATCTTATCTTATCTTATCTTATAAGATAGTTTATTGTGTGTGTCTAACATCTTATATTATCTGATCTTATCTTATCTTATATAATCTTATATAAGTTAAAATAAGTTGAACAGAGCAGACCCTAATTGAATGCCAAACTCTCATCATAACATTATAATAACTTCAATAATAATAATGAGAGGTGGTGGATGGCAGATAGAAATGAGGAGTGATACGGGGGTTTGATTCACTCGCAGGAGTAATAAGGAATTCATTCCTTTTTCTTTTGGGTAGGTGGTTAGTAAGGAATTTTATCAACCCTAAAAGTAAACTATCTATACAAATATATTAAAAAGCATTCTTATCAAAGGAACGGTGTCACGTGACACTCTTCTCAAGCTTATACACATGTTTATAGTCTCATTAAAAATATTAACAATGTGTAGTTACTAGGATTCGAACAATGACCTTTGAAATGAAAAATAAGAGTTTAACCACTAATCCACTACGATTTCAATGCTTAATGTTTCAAAGTAAGATATAATAAAGTCTTATAATTATATGTAATTATAAAGATATAGACAACCTTTTTGATCACTAACACTTTTATTAAATAATAACATTCTCTTATCCTAATTCCATTGAAATTGTTATTTTTATATGCAATTCCTTAGAAGTTTTTTTAAACAACTTATTATCATGCCATAACGTCCATTTTTCAATTTCGCACTAGACAAAATATTATGAAAAGCTAATAAAATCAATTATGAAATTCATGAATGATAATATATTTGATAATTGTAACTGACCCGATGCATCGCTCTGACAAAAATACTACTTATTTAATTAAAAGGATGCTAGGGTATAGAAAAATCATTTTAGTAAGAGAAAAAGGAAAAAAATTTGTATTTTCTTTAATTTACTGATTGAACTTTAGAACTTTTCTTATTTGACCTAAACTTTTTCTTATTTTTGCTAAACTTGGCTTATTTTTTCTAAAAGAAAGCAAATATAAGGTAAAGAGAGCATGCCATTAATTAATATTATAAAGGACGAATTAAAATGGAACAAATATTAGAAAGCGAATGAATTGAATTAACTTCATCTTTAATTTCAAACTCACATATATTTTTCCAATATTCCTTAACACTTGAGTCATTTTATTCACCTTATTATTTTAATACAAATTTTTTAATACACATTTGAAAGAGAAGGATTAAACTAGCTATCATTGCGCTAGATATATATGTGTATTAGTGCATATAATTTCAATCAATAATATTTTCTTTCATAGTACTTATCTACCTGCATTTTACGAAGCAATCATCAGTATATTCACATGGTTCGTATCGTTCCATATAATCGATCAATGATTGCTATATATAGTGATCGTATAAATGATGAACATGACTGTAATACATTATCAAATTTCAAAATTCTCCGTAAATTATGATAAGAATCAAGAATCTACTATACGTAGCTAAGAAAACATGTGACTTGGTTCTGATGCTCCTATGATTCAGCTTGACTTGGTACTGATGCTCCTATGATTCACCTTGACTAGATTCTGATGATATCTGTTAAGCATTTCCTTTATTATGGGTTGTTACCCAGACGGAACAAAATTAATGTTGGAAAGTATAAAAATTAGCGTGTCATGCACTAAAATCATGTCTTATTGCTAGTTGTGCCATAGTTTTAGAAAGTAATTATACATAAAAGGATGGTTTGAGTTAGTTATAATCAAAATCATATCATGATTGGAGAGTAACAAGGTTGAGTAATTTGGAGAATTGGGGTTGGGTGCATTAATTGTAATCCATCACTTGCATTGGGTGCCATGCATGTGTTGGCCGACGTATCATGTTAGTGGCGGACCCAGAATATCTATATTGGGTATGATGCTAGACTAATTGCAATATTTTTATTTCAAATCTTTTTAAAGAAATCAATTCTTAGTGTAAAAATTTTCAATTTATAAGGTGATACATATTTTGTCAGTCAGGTTTAATTCCACGATTTTTATTTCGAGTTATCTCAATCAATATGCTACATATCTTTTGTTCTTATACACATTCTTACTTTAGCTAATTGATCCTTGGGCCCACTCATCACCTAATTATTTCTATCTACTCTTTCACTTTCATAAAAACTTGTGAGAAAAATATATATGTGTAAATTATAAATCGACCAAAGGGAGTAATATCTATATGTAAAGATTTATGAAAAATTGAATAATATCTCTTTAAACTACCTCCTTCGTCCACAAATAACTAAACCTACTGTACATCATTTTGGTTACTCCGTATACATTAATAACTTGTTGTGTTGAATGAAAGTTTTACTGCGTTTCAACTTATTTTTGTCATTGCCGAACTTATCTTAACTTAATTATATGAACTTACTAAACCTTATAAGACATTATCTAAACTTATTTGAAGTTAACAAAACTTATTAGTTCACCTTATTTGTAAGTGTGGCAAACTTTATTTGTGCTTCATTTCTAGACTTATTAGATCTTATCTAACCTTTTTTAGACGAAGATTAGTCCTTATTAGACCTTATTTAAAAACTTATCTGAACTTATTTATTCTTATAACTACTGAAAATTATAAGATGAAAAGAACAGACCATCAACCGCTTCTCCCTCGACTCTCTTTGTATCTCAACCTAATTTTTTGTATATATTAATCCTTTTTTTTATCTTTATGCTATATATAAGAAGGTAAATGATATATGTATAAAAACCTAAGACATTTAATTTATTATTGGTACTCAGGGATGGAGAATTCGGAAAACTTAAACTTGACGAGAAAACCAACCCATTTTTAGTAAATGCATCACATTTTTAGTTTAAGGTCACAAACTTACACCTCTCCATAAAATACACCTATATGCATGCGCAATCTTACTCATATATATTTCTATTTGATATACAAAGCGATGGTTTTTCCTTGAATTTCCTTAGTTTTTTTCACGTTAAAATTTATGCGACCAAAATCGATGAAGCAAGGTATTGTGATTGTCGTAAAAATATTATAAAGTCACTTCTAAACCTAGCATATTGTCGTAAGTGAAATCACTCCATGCATAATGCATGAACACAATGTGACATCAAAAGTGTTAAAACTTAGTTTTGGCAGGCAGCACTTGTCAAGCTTAACATAGGACTTGATAATTTTAGAGAAAATTATTATGATGATTTATTTTTCTATTGTTTTGTGGAGAAAAAGAAAGTAAAATCCCCAAGTATCACGGCTTCGTTAGAGGGAGTAAAACAAGGGGACGAGGTCAAGGAGGGAGGCAACAAATAACCAAAAACCAACGCACCATATTTTACTCTTGTCGTCTACTGGGGGCCACAGTTATTGTCCGTTAATGACAGTTATCACACTGTCGCCACGTGTTTCACACTCAATGGTCCAGCACCTGACGGTTGACCGTTCAAGTTGTACGGCTCTTTCAGGGGCCCACCCTATCCTAACCGCTACCTTTGCCGACATTTTCCTTTTTACCTTTTCTTTAATTCTTTCTCACTACCTTGTCCGAAATGCTATGAATTCTAACTTTATTTAGAATTTAAAGTTGTAAATGGATTTGCTGAGGTAGGATTTACTTTTTCCAGAAGCACGTAATTGATTTAGGTGCGGTTTTTTGGGAGAATTTTTTCCATGAATAATGTCAAATGGAGTATTAATTCCTCCTATGCGCTGAAATTTAATTTAATTCTAGGATACCGTCCACGTGGGACAACACGCCAAAATTTTTGTTTTTTTAATAAAACCACTACTCCAAGTAGCGGTTAATACCAATAATGCAAAGTTGACCACTACTTTAAATAACGGTTATATTGTGTCCCTAAGACAAGCTATAAGGCACGCATATAAACCGCTACTCAGAGTAGCGGTTTAGTACACATTAGAGCCACTGAGCAAAAAGGAGGAACAACACGCCACTCACTAGTGCGCTGGACGCAGCATGCTTGCGTGGCGTGTTGTTCCTCTTTTTCGCTCAGTGGTGATTTACGGCTCTGATCAATACTAAACCGCTACTCTGAGTAGCGGTTTTACCTCGTAAACCGCTACCAACAATAGCGATTTAACTTAAAAGTTAACCACTACTCAGAGTAGCGGTTTGCTTTGCCGAAAATAAAATTTCTTGCGTGCTGTCCTACGTGGAAGGTATCCATGGAATTAATTTCAAGTTCAGCGCATAGGAGGAATTAATACTCACTTATTTGACCTTATTTAGGGAAAAAATTCTCTTTTGGACTTATATTCGCTTCCGTTTACACACCGCATTTCGGTTTAGTTCGCTCGCTTCGCCCGATTCTATCGACCGAAAAGAATGGGGTCTTAATGACATGTGCCCATGGATTCGAACTTGACCCACCTATTTGTTACTCTTCAAAGTTAACCTTGCCTATAGCTTTCTAGAAAAATTTAGGTATGTAGTAGTTTATGGTATGCTCGGCGATAATTTTTCGAGTAGAATTTGGAGTTTTGATTAATAACTAACACTCTATGAAAGGTGAAAATTAAAATTTGGTGTCATAAAATTTTAAGATACATTTTAACATTTAAGTTAGTGTTGTAGAAAAACTAAATACTCCATTTGTTTTATTTCACTCAACAAATAAAGTACAGTAAATAAACTTGAGTATCAACTATCATATCTTAGCCAATATCGATTGTATAACCCAATAACGTTAATTGATATCCATTTCATGTAAGGTTTAGAGCTTGAACATAAAATTCAAATCTATATCCTAGAGGTGATTATGGGTCGGGTTCAAAAAAGTGGTCCATTTCGGGGCAAAGTCTCGGGCCGAAATTTCGCGCCATAATTCGGGTCGGGCCAAAATTTAGACTAGTTTTGTATATTAAAGTTGTCTATGGCCCGGAAATTTAGCCCAAAAAACCGGGTCGAGCCCGACCGTGGGCAAAAAAATTATGCCCAAAACCATCCTATTTTCGGGCCGGATCGGGTTGGGCCCGCGGCCCGGCTCATGTTGATCACCTCTACTATATCCAATCCATCATATCTTGAATCCTAATGCAACCCGATTTTTCGGATCCAAAGTATCAATCAAATCCTACAAAATGTGTGTGAATCCATGAATTTGGCTCGAGTTCATAATCTATTGTGAAACCTATGTTCTATCAATCAACTTTATATGCGAATTCTTTCAAATGTGCACAAATCACCAATATTAGGAACCTTTTTCATAACCCAATTAACTAAACTGACATTGTGTATTGCGCAAAACTTAACACTACTTCATCTTATGTATATTTATCTAAATCTTAACATTATTTTTATCTTTCAATTTGAACTTTTTTTAGCTGAATTTATTTTTTAGATTTGATATGTTCATAACTTAAATTTGACGTGTTTTGAAATTTTCATATATTAGTAATAATACTCCTATGATTAACTTATGGTTTCGAATATTTTGAATTTGATGTACTTTTATCTTTTTTAATATAATCTAAAATTATTTTTCCCGATCCGATCTAATTTCAAACTTTTTTAATCTACTTTATTCGAATTTGACATTTTTATTTTATCTTTTACATTCCAATATATATATATCAAAACGGTAATATATTTCCCTCATGTTTTTAGTTTACTTACTTTTTATTTAAATTTATTTATAGTTTTCTATTCGTAGCTTTTTTTTATAGAAATGAGCCCACCAACTTTTATACATTTTTTTTTCTTTAAAAGACTTTAGGCCCACCACTCAATCTTCTCTACTTTTATTTTATAGTTTTCCTCATTATCTCTTTGTCATTTGTCTTGTCCAAGTGAAAACCAAACTGAGAAAAGAAGAGATAGTAGTATTAGATAAACTTTTTGTTTAAATAAATTTTGCAATTATATAGTATTATACTAATACATCCAATTAAAGATGTCGAAAAATCTTTATGGATAGGTTGATATACTGTCCTAATCTAGCTATTGAAGTAGCAGCAATGCATACTCAATTACGATAAGTTGGCATCATCCGGTTAGTTAGTTGATTATTCTAAGCGAACTTTAACAATTACGTCAAGTGAGGTAAGATGCAATTGTCCAAAAATTATATAGGAGGTAGCTTTTGCTTTTGACCCCTTAGTGCTTCATACATGGTATACCACTTGCACAAAACCTTGCACAAAACAATTCGAAGGTTTTGTTGGGGAATTATATATATCTTGATCATTGAAAAAAATAAAGCAACACTTTCGAACAATCTTCTTACCTTTATGCCACAATGTACATGTCAATTCAATAATTAAACAACTTTAGTAAAAAAATGGTGATAATATGGTATGTATTTTTTTTTGACATCAACAAAAATTACATTAATTAAAAACCGGGATCACAACTAGGAAAAGACCACACAAATGATAAATGGAAACTAACCAAACACTAAAATGAGCTTTATTAGCTCTTACAAACCATATAAGGTAAACCCAAAGTAAATGTGGTAAATAGATGCTTGTTATTGAGATCTTCGCTATTCAATGATTGTAATACAACTATAATGGATGTGGTTGAGAATTGTGTGCCCATAGCGAAAAATAAGATGACAACGTAGCTTCTTAGAGGAAGGCAACCTGCATCAAAAGGGTATTTCATACCTGATGGAAGTGGTGGGAGGAGCGGATTTGGTTCACGATCTAGGAAACAATCATCCAAGGGCAAGGTTTCCATCTCCCCGCATGAGGAATCCTGATGACCTTCTGTCAGCTGAAATTCTTGGCTCATGATTCTCATAAGAGTCACGTTCCTTGGTGACTCAAGTCTCTCATAAGAGAGTATATTTTGGGTTTCTCCTTTTGATAAGAGAACCTCGCTTGAGTTAACGAACCGAAAACCATCTGATACCGGGGGGCGCCTTTAGATATAAAATTTTCAAGGCCGACAAAGATCATTAAGATCAATGCCAAGCTAAAAAGAAAGCTAAGCACTTTTAGCTCTCGAACACACCTCCGATTTTTAAAATCGGATAAAACATGTCCCAACCATGAAAACCTTTCCCTTCCTCTCTTACGCTCACATACTTTGTAATAAACAACTAGAAGATCCCTAAGCATTGGTTCCCCACTTTCATCTTTCATTTTTCCGATTTCTAATCTACTACCTTTTTTGATATCTCGCATTAGAACCCTTTTCCCATATTCACCCACAAAATTGAGAATTCTTCTCGCTCAAAATCAAGGTAGCTCAATCTAGTATTTTTGTAAGATCTAATTCTAGTGATGGAGATGGGAATTCGACTATACCCAACTAAACTAGATGACATCTCGCACAAAATACACTCTATCATATAAAAGAATATTTTAGAATGGACCAAAATGTGCATGATGAAATAGATATATTCATTGTAGATACGCGAAAAAATAGACGACTATGCGAACTCCTAATTTTGAAGTATGTATGGATATTATTTATTTTCTTGATGTGATTTGAGATTTGAACCAGTCTTTAGCTGATATAATAAGATGCAATCATATTGATAGGGAAGATGATACTTTGTTTCCTTCGAAAATAATAATTAGGAAAGGGCGCTTCAACCTTCCACCAAAGTAATTATTGTGACTATATATATGAAAGTTCCTTGAATCCTAATTCCTACATACTTCTTATTTCCTAGAGCTGAGATAGAATTTGGTATAACTCTTTCCGATTCTAACTTACTTGTAGCGGTTCTTTTAATGCATGGTGTTAGATCTGCTGAAATTATATCTTGTATCTTCCTTTGGGTTTGGGCAGGAGTACATTCCTTAAGGTTAAGCCCCTCCCTTTTTTTTTGTGAAATATGGATGCATAGATTAAATGTCAATGGCTAAAAGCCTTAATACAAATTCGTCTCGTAAGTTCAAAAGATAATTGGGGGTGGAGATACACTTAGTTACATTCACATCTAAGTTACCTTTTCTTCCTTCCTTGGCCATGCTTTCCGCAATTTGGTTGTGCTTCCTTGGGCAATATTGGACCTTCATCTCTTGGAAATACCGGTTGTGATCGCTGCATGACATGGTAAGCTGATGATCGGAAGACATAAACATATAAGGGGAGTGAATTAGATGTGCAGCTTTTTTACAATTCGTATATAATTTAATATGCGTAGCTCCGTGCTCCTTGGCAATGGCAAGGGCCCAAAAGATGCCTAGCATCTCCGCATGAAGAACGTTGTTGGCATATAGTTATCGTTGGAAACCGAAGACCCAATTACCTGCATATCAAAATCCCCTCCTTTGAGTTTTTTTTTGACAACTAGGAATCGTACATTAATTTAAAAGTGGAAGTACAACCTAATGTTGATACAACCAAGCCTAAACCAAACAAGCAAACCTAAATGAGCTTTAGGAGACCGTATATACCATCTAAAAGTAAAATACGTAAAACTGATACAAATACGCTTAGGAAGGGGGGCGTCGCCGGTCGGTGCTTGTGATGATGGATTCGAACATCGGAATGCTGATGGAAGTGGTAGAAGATGCGTATGACGGTCACGATCAGGACAACGAACAACCACTGGCGAGTGTCGCATCTCGCCGCATGAGCAATCCCAACAATCTGCTATTGATTGGGATTCTGGGCTCATGATCTCTTGAAGAGTCACATTCCATTGTGACTCAGTACTCTCGCTCGAGAGTATTTTAGGATTCTCCTCGAGGTAGGAGAATAGCAGATGAGTCGCGTGCTGAAAACCCCCAGATGCAACTGGGGTGCCGCCTTCGATTTCAAGTTATCAACGCAATGACCATTAAGATCAATGCCAAGCTAAAAAGAGAGCCAAATAAATTGAGCTCGAACACACCTCCGGTTTGCAAAACCGGAAACCATACGTCCCAACCATGAATGCCTATCATCACCTGGTCCATACTCACGAACTTCTTGAGTCACCTTGTCCTTCAGCATATATACCCAAAAATCGACATATTCTACTATTACAACCTTGAACCACTATTCCTGACCCAACTGACAAACACTTATCAATGGCCACAACCAACCATGGACAACTTCTTTAACAACTCGAAAACAACGCACTCCTTTTATTCGGAGATTTAACACATATTTTAAGAAAATACTTGACTTAACTATTTTAAAAATCCAACAACCAGGGAGGAAAGGAAGGGGAAGCCCGACACTAACTGGAGGAGGGGGGGAAGGGGAGGCCCAACACTAACTGGGGGAAGGGGAAAGGGGAGCCCGAAACTAAACCAGGGGTGGGGGAAGGGTAGCCCAAAACAACCACAACACTAAAATGGGGTATGTGACAACCAGATGTGAGGACGGAGACGGGGACGAGAACCATAGATGCCAAAACAACGAGACGGCGACAGGGAGGGGGAAGACTGACCAACGTGCAATGAAACAAGCACCACACTAACCTAACAACCATAACTCACGAACCAACTAGCCCAAACAGGGGATTTAAAGCACACCTAAACCACTAAGCTACTGAAACCAAAAAAGCACGGGGGGAGGGGAAGAACTACCCGTCGGCGGCGGCGACCCGATTGAACCAAACAACCACCGAACAGGGGGATAGGGGCGAGGAGTGGACGGGAGGGCGACACGTCGGCGGCGACAACCCAAGCTTCGCCTCGAGCGAGCCAAACCGAACAGGGAAGGGGACAAGGGATCGACTAGAAACGAATGGGGAAAAACGCGGGGGAGGGGATTACATGACCCTAACAAGGAAACCTACAACCTGAGCGGCGACGGGGAGGCTCGCCGGCAACTAGGGCCGAGGAGCACCACCGGCGAGCCCCGGGGATGTTGGGCGGCCGAGGGAGTTTGAGTTTTAGGGTTTGGGGAGAGGGAACTTTAGAGAGAGGAGCTATGAAAAACAATTTAACGTGGTTGTTACTTGTTAGTGCGTTATCCCCTCCTTTGAGATTGTGCATTTTCCTATGCTATAAATATCATTTACCCAAAAAAAAGATTGCTTGAAGTTATTTAACAAGTTCTTACATCATTAATTACAATCTGACTTGCATGGACCTGGTTCACGTTAACATTAGTGTGCACCAGGCTAAAAGAACGTATAATTTCTAAAAAATCCACTATATTATTTAGAAACCCACTATATTATACGTAAAACTCACTATATCATTCAAACATACTATATCATGCAAAAACTACATCATTTCCGAACAATTCACTATATCATTCGAAACTCACTATATCACGCAAAAACTCACTATATCATTCGTACACTCACTATATCATGCATAAACTATATCTTTCTATATGTTAAAGCACATGTCACGATATATACTACACAACCTACATGTTTCTGCATGTTAAAACATTAAAATTAAATCATCCATTATATTGCATATAATTTCACTATATGTTTTCTGTTAATAAAATCCACTATATTGTATATAAACTCACTATATCTCTATAAAAATGACTATATGAAATTAATATCAATTATCAACCCTAAGGCACACTAAGTTAGTGAGCATCGGGTCCATTTAAGTTTTTTTACATTAATTATATATACCTTTAAATTTCTTCTTGAAATAGATAGAGATCCATATACTTTATAATACTAAGATAGTATGCTCTACATGATCATGCTTTGCGTCGAAGAATTTGTTTTATCTAATTAATCTATTCAATACTTGCAGATTCAACGGATCCTTGTTGTCCTATGTGATCAATATATGTATTTTATCTAAGCCAATTTCGAACTTTTAAAAACTTAAACTTGGCCGCTTGAATCTTAGCTTGAGCTCTGAAAGTGGTAGTTTACGTAAGATGTCATTTAGTTTCATATGCTTTTGTCGAAAAGTTTTGTTTGAATATAAACTACCAGCTTGATTTTTATTTTGTATTATCTTACTTTTTGTTATTTTGGGTATATATCTAAAGATAAAAGTTTCAAACTTATAATTTAGACTCCATTTGATTGGAATGAAAACAATGGAAAATGACTTTTCATGAAATGACCGTACAACTTTATAAATGTACAGTTTTCCTTTGTTTTCTCATATGTAAAATAAGAGAAAGTAGGAAGAATTGAAATAAAATGGAGAGGATGGATCATAGTAAGGAAAAAGGATGATCAAGAATATGGAGGAAAATGTGAAATTTATTCATTAAAAAGAAATTATTTTCCATCCTTTGGAAAACGTTCCCCCTTACAACGAGCCATTAACCTCATATATATGACGATTATTCTTTTGTTATTAGCTCTGTAATAAAAGGTATGTTTTCTTCATTTTTCGATGATATTCATGTTGGGTAAGGTGTAGAGGGTTAAGTAAATAAAGAGTGTTAGGAGTCGGGGTGTTATAATTTGATTAATGCGGAACAAAATCAATGAAATGATAAGGATGAGAAAAACAATAAAGAAGATAAACAAAAGAACACAAGGATTTACGTGGTTCGGTCAAATAGACCTACGTCCACATGTGGGGGATTCGAGCTTCTTCACTATGATGGAGAAAAACAGAGAGAATAATTACTAGGAGTCCTAAATTCTAGAGGCTAAAAGTGTTTCATAAGTTGTGTCTGTGTCAAATAATGAACAACAAGAGGTCCTTTTATAACATAAGGAACCCCGCATAAAAACCCTAGAATATACTCCGTACAAAACCCTAAAAAGAAAATCCGATTCGGAAACGCTTCGCAAACCGCAAATGCTGCTCTCGCCAGCTTCTTTGTTAAACGGGAATAACTTTCTCGTTTCTCGATAATTGGGCATATGACCTATCGTGGAAAGCTCTTGAAACAAGCTATCACCTCCAATTTGAATCACATCAAAACCATTTATAGATTGAGAGATATGTGCATTCAAAGTCAGTCTTGTGCCATTCACAGGATTTCAAGTCACAAATAACAAAGAGTATTTGTGGTAAAGAAAGGGATACTTGAGTCATATGTCTTTATTAATCACTCTGGTTGTTGGATTTAAAAGGGATTAGATGAACTAGTCATAACCATTTGTTAGGAATATTGGTATGTTGTTTGTGTTGTGAGTGTAAATATATCTTCATGCGACACACATATGTATCTACTCTTTATGCATGATTGCATGCACATATACATTTTCTTATTATAAACTTGGTGAAAAGGATTGTACTTGTTACATACTCTATTGAACGTAAAACCAAATAATCTTATTCATCAATAAGAAAAAGCTTAAGAACTTATGTGTGCATCTTCTAAGGAAACTGAGGTCCATCTAATGCATGCATGCAAATTATTCAAGTGATGGACGAGAATTGACCTAACACAAATAGTTATTAGGTGGGTATAAAGATTGTTATAGACGATTACCAAGATATTATGTGGTGGAAAGAAACAAGCAACTTGGATGTGTTATTTGAATTCTGTATCATATAAGTCACACATTTCTTTCATTACAATAAGGAACCCTACCAATGTTGACCTAATAACTTATGCCTAGTCATGTTTGTGTAGGATATTACTCACATATTTTGACTAGGTATCTAACCTGGCTGTCATAGGTGCAGAATCGACCTCATGAATTCAATGACTCCTAGTTATGCTTCCTTATCTTGAAAATTGATTAGGTGTGATGGGAGTGAATATGACTCATCAAAAACGAATAATATAATACCTAACTATCCTACTTTTATACCATTCATACCAAATATTAGTTACTATGGTTTTAAGTTTTGCCATCAGCGCCCCGCGCATTCTAGTTAATCCTACTAAGATTTTTGCACGCTACGCACGCGTGTTATATTAACGTTTTTTTATCAATTAGCTTATCCATCAGCTACAAAAAAAAAAATGATTCGAATGTACATTTTTAATTTTTTTAGTCCTTTTACTATGTTTTTCTTTAATCAATGTTTCGTTGGTTTTTTTAGTTGTTTGTACATCATTATTCAAATATAGTATTGAGAGAAGGGAATATAACGCAGAAGAAAGGTTGTGCTCAAATAAACACTAGTAGAAAAAAGTTGATTTGCGTCTCCTGAATTGCGTCGCACAACAAAAAAACGACGTAGAAGCATCATTTGCGTCGGACATTCAAGGGGTCCGACGCAAATCATGATTTATATGCGCCGGATGTGTCTCGCATTCGACGCAAAATTCATATGCGTCGGACCCCGATCAATGTTCGACGCAAATCATGATTTAGGGCCTAGTTTTTGTAATACGATGTGCGTCGGACCTTAGAGTCCATGCGACGCACATAGCTTGAGGCCCGCTTTGTATACATATGTGCGTCGGACCTTTTGGTCCATGCGACGCACATAGCGTATCCGATTTCATTAGTCGTCCGCTTCCTTTCAAACCTAGCTACATACCCTTTCATTTCATTCACGCCGTTTAAGCCCCCCCCACCCCACTCTCTCTATCTCCTCCTCCTCTCTCTCTCTCTTTCTTTCTTTCTTATTAACGCACTTCATCAACACTCTTCATCAATTTATCAACAAAAAAAAGGTTGAATTTCCCAAATTGAAGTTCGAATTTCCGAAATCCCGAATCGAAGAAGAACGAGAGTTCAAGAAAGGTCGAGAATTGAAGAAGTTTATGAACGACAATTGAAGAAGAACGAGAAGTTCGAACAAAATGACAGAAAATTTGGTGATTCAGATCTGATTTTTTTTTTTTAGTTTTTCATTTTTTTGTATGTAAGATCCGGGTTTTTTAATTTTTAAATTTCGTTTTTTAATTTTGTACAAATTCTGGTTCATTTTTTCGGTTTTTTTATTCAGATTTGATTCTTCTATTTCATGCATGTATTTCTGTTTCGTATATTATGAATTTTAATGATGGGTACATTTTTTAATTTCATTCTTCTTGATCTATCAACCGATCCTCGCTCAATGCTTCGATGTTCGTTGTCAACGCCGTCAATGTTGGCTCTTTGGATCTCCGTAGTAGAACAGCTTTTCTCTCTTAAATATGCTGACTTCAGCCAGTGTCTCGGTACCGGCAGTCTCTTTGTTGCGCATTTACTAGATCTTTTGTATTTCATTCATGCTGGGTTCAATCCCTTGGTGTTTTGTATTTTATTCCTCCTCAAAGTATGCTGCATTTAATCTGTTTTTCTCGCGATTTTTCCTCTCGTCTTTTATTTGATTTTCCATTTGATTGATTATCATAGATCAGATAATCTACGTGAGTTCGATTTTCACTTTTGGATTTATTTATTTGTTTTAGATCTACTTTAAAAATGTGGATCTGATGATGTATTAATGTCGGAACGTAGAGGATTAGATCTATGTGATAATGTGAATTTTTTCGTTGATCGAATTATAGATCCGATGTTATTTTGTAACGTTGTCGCTCGTGAACAAAAGCCAGTGAGTTATTAGATGGTTCAATATGGTGAATTGACTTTCCTTTTTTTTTAATGAAAAATGACCAATTTACGTCGGATGTAATGCTCAATCCGACGCAAATCCTACTTTTTTTAATAAAAAATGAATCATATGCGTCGCACATGCCTCTTAATGCGACGCAAATGATAGACATAGATGTGGTTTTTTGGTGCGTCTTCTGCGTCGGACTTTGCGTTGCATCCGACGCAAATAGGTTCACATCTCGCGCCGTATCCTTGTCCGACGCAGATCATGTCTTTCATATCTCGTCGAGACTTGTGCCGTCGGACCAATGTCCGACGCAAATGGTGGTCCCGTGTCCGACGCAAATCAATGATTCTCATACTAGTGAAAGTTGAAGAATTTATATATCGTGTTCAATCGTTGAATATTAATAAAGTGAAATAGTTTGATTTATATAATAGAGATTACCGAATAATAATCAACATTTAGGTTTTAAAATATTTTCAATCTAATTATTAATATGAAATTCAAGTTTTTATTTTTTCTTCTGATTGTGTCAATCAAGTTATATTGTAAATTTAATTTTTTATCAGAATTTTTCACACATATGTAAGAAAAGGAAATTATTCTTAATTTAATATTTAATTGAAATTTCAAATTCAATTCCATTGTTAACTTGTTCAACATCTATGGCAGGTAGGAAGAAGAAAAGATTTTTTATATATTTATGACAATTTAAATTCATTAAGGATATATTAGCCATTTTGTAGGGGGACACCATCTTCCTTCCCCCTTCACTTTTATAATAGAGATATTGTACGAATAATACTTTGCCTCCTTTACACTAAAACAATTCCAAGAAATTTTGATAAACTTTTTTTTGGAATCTTAATAGGGTATATGGGCGTAAGTGATTTAAAGAGAGAGAATGTTGGTGAAGTACACACATTACATGAGATAAAGAAGATCCATATCACATGAATTGGTAGATTTTTCATAAAAGAGAAATTCCATAAATTGGAGGCTAAAAGACATCTAGAAAGGATATTAAAGAAAAACAAAATACAATTATACAAGATTAAATCAAACTCGTCTTTGATGAAACTACAATGAGGCACATCGACCAAAGTGAATCTTGCAGCTATTAACGGAATCGTGTGTCTATATATCATTTTGACATAGATTGGAGAAGAACATTTTTGATCTAACAATATTGACCGCATCCGAGCTTCCAATACCTTCATTTTGATAGTCTTGAACTTCAACCAACGGGAACAATTTTTCATACCTACAAACAAACAAGACTCACCACTCCCATAAGGGAGAAGGAGACTTCCACAATAGGGAAAACAAAAATCCCCATAGCAAGGCTCGAATAACTCTCATAAAGAGAGACTAATTTATTCAACAAAACAAGCATATAAACTAGAAACTGAAAATGAAAGAGAAAAAGGGCTTACCACTGGATGAAAACATTCATGGCAAATCCCTCACTTACGAAGAGGGAAGAAAGGAGAAGAAAGGGCGGAGAGAGAGAAAGATAGAGAGAGAATAATAGGAGAGTTTAGGATTTAGATCTCCCAATCGGTAGATAAATATTCCAATTTCAAAGCATCTTTATATCTTGGATATTCCAAAAAGGAGTGCATGAAAGGAGTTTGATAGCCGACAAGAAATACATATCAGTATACATTATCATAATGTATCATGTTTCATATATTAAGAGATATTCTCGTGTATATTGTTATATGTTATCATGTGCAATAATATATATATATATATATATATATATATATATATATATATATATATATATATATATAAAGTTCGGATTATTTAATAATATGATATGATCTTACATAGTATAATTTATTTTATATATTAGTTAAATTCGGTCAAAGTTGAATGTAATAATATTGCAACTAATAAGGAAGGAAAGCAATATAAATAAGAGAAGCGTATGTCTTATTAATTGCATTATTTATGTCACTTATTTTACTGGTCCATGACTTTATACATTTATTTTTTTATTGTTTTCAAAATAACAATGTCGGGTTAAATTTGCTGATAAGGAGTAAGGATTGGACCAATAATAAGAAAAGTGACACATTTTAAGAAGAAAAAAAAGAGGTGATAAATGTATTAATCCAATCAATGTCAAGCACTTCAAATTGCTTTCTATGTCGATCTATAAGTGATTCTACTTCTCAATCAGTCATGCCACATATTGTTGAATTTTCTTCTTTCTTCTCACTTTTTCTTTGATGGCGAGAGAGTACCAAGCTAAGAGCCGACCTGCAGAAATTTGGTTTTTAAGTGGATGTCGAATAAGTTATTCCACTTTTCGATAATCAAGGCAGCGGAAAATGCCAAGTGGTATTCACATTAAATGATAAATACTACTTCTTTTCATATATTTTCGTGACCATCAGATTCTCATAGTATTGGTTTGTTCTTTGAAATAACAAAAGCTTATGTCGTCGTAATTTCACCTCGGTCTGTTGACTGGTTCATGACTTAGTCTCTTCGTTGTGATTTGTGAACCATGTTCTATGCGACAAATATACAACACCTCATATTATATGATTGAGGAGATCTTTCCTAATTCTTCTAGGACAATATTAATGAAACGTTATGTATTTTTAGTTTTATTCCTAAGCTCATCATATCATATCTCATTGTTGCTCCCGCCTCAAAGTTAACGCAACACTTCGTATTTTTAAGATCTAACGCACTGACTTTCGATCATTAATATATATACATACGAATCAAGAAAATAAACGAAAAATTTGATATTTCGAAACTACACATTGTTCGAATTGTCTAACAAACTCTTATCTATTATGTATAATAGTGAGAATTCATTGTTAAAGTTTATAAAATTTAACCTTAAAAAAGCAAATGTTTCGCTTTTTTCGAGATGAAGTATTTTCAAATGCATAAACCCTAATAGTTTATTTCATTGTTAAGAGAGTCATATTTTACGTAGTTGGTGATTCATCCTCCTTGTTAGCTTGCCATTTCATCCTCCTTGTGCCATTATCTCCCTTAGAGGTTTATTTCTTGTACTTTTTCGTAGTTGGTGATTCTTTTTCCTTACATTAAAGCATATTTTACGTAAATCTTGCGTGTCAATTGTATAATGCTTTTGTTCATTAGGATGTGTGTTTGTTAGACATCATCATCTGATCCCTTAATTATACTTGTCATTTATCTCATAAACCCGATCCGTCGGTTTCATTTTAATTGTACCTTACAATCTCAAGTGCACATCTTTCACTTAAATGCGAACGATTTATCCATTAAATGCAGATGATTTTTGATAAAGAGGTGGTGCTTAGCGGCCGGCTCACTGAAATTTTATTACAATTGTAACATTTTTCAAATTTTTTTATAATCGAATGTTATGGGGATTTTATCAACGGGCGAAAAAACCATAAAATCAAGCACTGAGCTTCTTGAATACATGAGGTGACAAATAAATTACATCCAACTAACAGAAGTCCCAAAGCATTTTAGAAAAAAATTTCCAAGATAATTTGAGATTGACATTAAGTTTATATATATTTCCAGCTCCAAATTTTGTCATGCAGTCTACATCATGCAGATTATCTTACACTTTGTTTGGATAACAATACATGATGAAAATGATCATAAAAGTAAAGGAGGGGTAAAGGAGGAAGGGGACGGGAAAGAAAAAGAGGGGGAAGATGGAATTCGAACTCCATTTTCACCAAATCTCTCCAATTTGAGAGGGTAATATTTATAAAAAATGGATGATTTTTTTTCCCTCCCCTTCTTTCCCCTAATCCCTTATCCATAAATTAAAAGAGAACTTGTTCCCCTCCTTCCCTTTCTCTGCATTTCCTGATCTTATCCAAATTAGACAAAGTAGGATATGTTGGTAAGTACAGATATATAAAGGATGGGCATCACATCGAAATATTCTTGAGAGTGTTGAGTTGAATTTTCTCATCATAAACTTGTCGGTAAAAATGCAACTTGTCGGATTCGAACCGAATTTTACTTGATCCAAATCCATAATACATATATAGTTCTATCTTCGACTCGAAATAATAACTAGATTAAAAGTTGGATCCATATTCAAATCCATCGGGTCCAAAGAAACGGGACACGATGATAGAAATTTGGCTTTTGGAAATTTTGGCCGATGGTTCGGGGAATTTTGGTGTATTAAAAGTTGGATGTATTATTTGGAAAAGGTGGAGAGAGAGAGTTAATGGCACACTTAGGATTGTTTAAAATTGTTGTATTGTATTCATCTTCAAGGAACAACTTGGCATGGCTATTTATACATGTTTGAGTCGGTGAAACACCGACATACATACTCCATTTTTTCTTTTTCTTTTTTTTTTCCTATAACAATCTAGATAACACTTGGCTTCACTCTAGATAATACTAGGCTACACTCTTGAATTTTCCATCATCATCTCTACTAGATTTTTCTAGATTATTTCAACACTCCCCTAATCCGAAAAATCTTGTACTCTAAGTTATCTTCGAACCGGATGAATTTCTCTCGTTGAAATTGCTTTTGTGAATATGTCCGCGAGCCGCCCCCCGTCTTGCACTGTATCTCGATCTCTTGTTTGTCGACCAACTCTCGGATGAAATGATGTCGTATCTCGATGTGTTTCGTACGGCTGTGGAAGACTGGATTCTTCGTCATGGCTATTGCTGACATGTTGTCACAATAGAAAGTTGTTAGTTCTTTTGATGTATGTTGTAGAACATTGAGAATTCTTTTGAGCCATACCGCTTCACATGCCGCATTTTTGCCGCTACGTACTCGCTTCTACCGATGACAAGCTATCGTTGCTTGTTTCTTTGATGACCAAGATATAACCTTGGTTCCCACCGGAACACGTAGCCGCCGTACTTTATCTCGTCGTCAATACTTCCGGCCCAACGCCGTCTCGTATCCCGTAAGCTTGTGATTCTCCTTTGTTTCGTACATAATTCCATAACCTTTGTTCCCTCGACGTACCGAGAATCCTTTTTGCCGCTATCAGTGAGCTTTACTTGGCTCACTCATGAACCTTGATACAATGTCGACAAAGATGTACAATGCTCGGGCCTCGGATGGGTAAGATAGATGAGAAAGCCAACCTGACTTCGATATATTGATGCATCGACCTTCACTTTGCCATCATTCTTAGATAGCTTTTCATTAAGTGCCATTGGTGTAGCCAATGTCTTGCATTCACTCATGTTGAATTTCTTGAGTAGGTCGTCTGCATATTTCTCCCGTGAGAGAAATATTCTATCTGGGCTTTGCTTGACTTGCATGCCAAGGAGGTACTTCATGACTCCAAGGTCGGTCATTTCATATTCCGACATCATTGTCTTCTTAAATTCTTTAATCATTCTCGGATTAGTGCCTGTGTAGATCCATTTGAGACCGATGACTTCTTTGTCTTCAGGTTTCTCAACAAGCTCCCATGTGTTGTTTTTCTCGATCATCTTGATTTCTTCATTCATGGCCTCGATCCATTTGTCTTCTCGAGCAGAATCTGGAAAACTTTGTGGTTCGCTTGTAAAGAGAGCCATGATAGTTTGATTGCACCGAAAATCCTCCAAGTAGCTTGGTGGTCGCCGATCTCTTTGTGAACGTCACACTACCGAAGTTGAGCTTGAGAGCTTGATCCCAATGTTGGACTCACCGATCTCGAGGATGTTGTTGGAGATCTTGGTGATGATGGGCCGGAAGACGGCGGCGTTGCTAGGATGATTTGGGGCCGTCATCTTCACTTGGGCTTGGTGGAAGAAAATCTCCTTCACGTGCCCCGAGAATCCGTCCACGTCCATTGGGCTCCTTCGTCGAAGATGACATCTCTTGAGATGATTAATCTCTTGGATTCAAGCCGATAGAGACGATACCCCTTAGATTCATCACCGAATCCAATGAATATACATTTTTCTCCTTTTCCATCAAGTTTTTCCCCGATTTTCTTTCGGGATGTGGGCATATGCTATGCACCCGAATACTTTGAGGTGCTCCACTCTTGGCTTTCTCTTATGCCAAGCTTCATAGGGTGTCATACCCTTCACCGCTTCGTGGGAGACCTATTAAGAATATAAACTGCTGCACGGACAGCTTCGGCCCAAAAATATTTTGGTAAATTCTTAGCTTGCATCATACTGCGGGCCATTTCAACAATTGTTCTATTTTTCCTTTCCGCAACACCATTTTGTTGAGGTGTGCATCTTACTGTTAATTCTATTTTAATTCCATGCTCCTTACGGAAGCTGTTGAATTCTTTACTTGTAAATTCTTCGCCACGATCTATTCTAAGAATTTTTATTGAATGCCCACTTTGTTTTTCAGTGAGGGTTTTAAATTGCATGAAGTGGGAAAATGCTTCTGATTTTTGCTCCAAGATATAAAACCACATCATGCGAGTGAAATCATCGACAAATAATAGAAAATATATTTTTCCGCCAAGAGACGGATTTCCGGTAGGCCCCCATATATCCGCGTGAACAAGCTCTAATGGAGCTCGGCCCTCCAGATGAAGTAGGGAATGACGATCGATGCATTTTGCCATATATACAACCCTCACATATTTTTCTTTCATTTGTTATAGGTGGAAGCCCAATCTCCATTTCTTTTTGTTTTAACAGTTTTAAATTGTTAAAATTTAGATGCCCGAATCTTAAATGCCACAATGTGGTTTCGTCCTTTATAGAACTTAGGGCAACATTATGCTCCAATTGCATTCTTAATGGGAATATTTTATTAGGAACCATTTGAGTAATGGTAATTAATTGCCCTTTTTTTCTTATCAAATATGAGGCATTTATTAGCATCAAATTTCACCATGTAGCCTCTTTGAATCAGTTGGCCTACACTTAACAAATTTTGTGCAATCCCGGGGACATAGAAAAAATCATAAATAAATTTAGACGAGCCGTTTTTGGTTCTAACAAAACCTATTGTCCCCTTGCCAAAGAACCTCTTGGTTGCTTCCATCACCAAGAATAATTTGTGTTTTTATGTTTTCATCCGTAATGACAAATGATTTTTTATTGTCACCATGTGGTTTGAACAACCACTATCAATATACCATATATCATTTGACTCTTGGTGAGCATTTAAACATGTATAAAATAATTGATCTCTAGGCTCCTTATTTTCCGTAAAATTGGCCTCTTCCTTTTGCCGGAACCAACAATCTTTTTCAAAGTGAGTGTGTCTTTTGCATTTCTTACACTTATACCGGCAATTTTGTGTATTACGACCATTTTTCTTACATAAATTGCAATAGGAGCCAGATTGGTTATTTTCTCGAGTTTCTTGATTTTTATAACTTCCTTCCCCGCTACTACGTTATATGAAGTACCTCCTTTACCGTAGCCATTTTTATTTTTATATTCTCCATTATTAGAGAATTTTAATTTTGCTTAAAAAGCTTGTTCTAGTGGTCGCTCAGAAATCTACGCATTCTATCTTCATGTGCTAGAAGGGAGCCCATTAATTCAGCTTAAACTTAATAGAAATAAATCTTTATTAGACTCCTCTATAGCATCCACTATATGATCATAATTTTTGGGGGACTTCTTAATATTTTTCGAATTACTTGGGCATTTTCAATTTTATCTCCATTAGTTCGGATTTGATTTATAATACCCGTTACCCGACTAAAAAAGCTCTTGTATTGTTTCATTTTCCGTCATTAATAAATTATCAAAATCTCTCCATAAAGATTGGAGTTTAAAGAGTATTACCTTTTCGGAGCCCCTATATTTTGTCTCCGGGATACTCCAAGCCTCCTTGGCCGTTATTGTAGCAGCCATAATAGTAGGGAGGACTGTTTCATCTACTTCCCGATATATTAAGGATAGGGCATAATTATCCCTTATCCGATTTTGTTTATATTGCTTTCGTCGTGTTTCATACCAAGTAGCTTCTTGGATTAAATCATTTGGTTGTTCATAACCATTTTGTACTAACTCTCACAAATCTTGTGAGATAAATATGGATTTCATTTGAATCGACCATTGTTGGTATTTTTCTCCCTTAAATGTGGGTACCCAATTTACTTGGGGGTAGTTAAATGTGTTTGAGGTTGAAGTGTTTGGGGAAGTCATTTTAATTTATGTGGTGTTTGATTTTATTTAAGGGAGTTGGTTTATTTTATGTTTAATGTGTAAGTTTTATGGGAGTATGATAATTTGTATAATGTAGTGGAGGTTTGGATTTAAATAGCTCGAATACCACTGATAGAAATTTGGCTTTTGGAAATTTTGGCTGATGGTTTGGGGAATTTTGGTGTATTAAAAGTTGGATGTATTTGAAAGATGGTGAATCCCCTTGCTTAGGGTGTCATTATCATTGACATTAAATAGGTATACAAGCTAGGCTATTCAAGGCCATAATATCAATCATATAGAAAACCTAACATAAATAACAAGATACTATACAAGAATACTATCTAATACACCCCCGCAGTCGGAGCCGGAGGAGCACAAACGCCAGCCGGACCGAAATCGAGTGAAGAGATGACGTGGCGACCCTTTGGTAAAGATGTCGCATACCGATGCTCGAAGGGACATGCAAAACACGAATGTGACCAACCTGAACTTTTTCGCGAACAAAATGAATATCAAGTTCAACATGTTTAGTTCATTGATGTTGTACGGGGTTGCCAGAGAGATAAACAGCCAGAAATGTTATCACGTAAAACCATAGTGGCAAAGGGGATGGGGAGATGAAGCTCCAGGAGAAGGTTACATATTCAAACTAGTTTCAAAGAATAAAGATTGGCAACACCACGGTACTCGGCTTCAGCCAAAGACCGACCGAGAAATGTAGCTTGTCTTTTGGAAGACCAGAGACAAGATTATCACCAAGAAAAACACAATATCCCGAAGTAGAGCGACGGAATCGTGACAGCCCAACCAAGATCGTAGTAAGCAGTTAAGGAGTGAGACTTAGATGCAACAAACTAAGTCCATGATGAAGAGTACCTTTAACATATCGTAACACTCGCTTGAGAAAGTGAAAGTGTGACTCACGGGGAGAAGTGCATGAAGAGGCGGATCCGCCGAATAGCATAGGCAATATCAGACGAGTGAAGGTAAGGTATCGGAGAGCACCGGCAAGGCCGCGGTACATAGTCGGGTCCTCGACAGGAGGACCATCAGTAGCACTTAGCTTAGAGGAAGTATCAACCGGAGTGGTGACGGGGTTACACCCTGTCATAGAAGCACGAGCTAAGATATCCTTGGCATACTGTTCTTGAGTGAGGAAGAGACCTGTAGAAGTACAAGTATCGTTGATAACAAGGAAATGATGAAGAGATCCAAGGTCACCATAGCAAATTCATGAGACAATGTATCAATAATCCGACCAAGAAGAGCGGCTAGAGACACCAAAATAATATCATCAACATAGAGGAGAAGATAAGCTATATCAGGGCCTCGCCTGAATATAAAGAGGGAGGTGTCACAAACAATGCTGGAAAATCCCTGTGACAAAACAAAGTGAGCAAACCGCTGATACCAAGCCCGAGGGGCTTGCTTGAGACCATAGAGAGATTTGCGGAACTGACAAACATGATGAGGCATAGAGGGATCAACGAACCCAGGGGGTTGATGCATGTAGACAGTTTCCTTCAAGTCGCCATGAAGGAAAGCATTCTTGACATCCAACTGATGGATAGGCCAAGATCGAGAGACAAACGAGACCAAGGACAAGCGAATAGTGCCGCTTGACAACCGGGCTGAATGTCTCATCACAATCAAGACCAACCTGCTGAGTTTTACCATTACCCACCAAACGGGCTTTATAGCGAGCCAAAGAGCCATCAGAGTTGAATTTATGGCGATAAAGCCACAAAATCCGAATAATATGAGCACCAGGAGGGCGAGGAACCAAGTCCCAAGTATGATTATCAATAAGAGCACGATATTCGTCCCGCATGGCCTTATTTCGCTAGAGTCACTGAGGGCGAAAGGTGAGATTTAGGAAGAGGGGAGAGAGGAGGGGAAGTGGAGACATGAAGGTTAAGTTTGTAAAGAGGTGTGAAGATACCGTGCTTAGCGCGAGTGATCACCGGGATGGGTGGGAACGGGAGGAGGGGGTGGCGGGGGTGGGGCAGGGAGGTGGTGGCAAGGGCGAGGAGAAGTGGCAGGGGAGGCGGGTGGGTGGGAAATATGAGCGGGGGAGTGAGCAGGGCGAGAAGAGGGAGTAGTGGGCCGGTGAGGAGAGGGGGTCAACGGGCTGGGAGCCAAGGCGGGAAAGGGAAATGGGGAAGGGTAGGCAGGCTGGGCTAGGCCCAAAGAGAGGAGAGGGGGGCGTGAGGGGATAGGAGGAGATGGGCAAGGAGGGGCCGAAGGAGGGGAGAATAAGAAGTGTGAGAGTGAGTGAGGGGAAAATGAGGGTCAAGTCGTGGTCCAAGAACGAATAAGATGAGGAGGAGATGGAAGAAGAAGGACTATGAAAGGGAAAAATATGTTCGCCGAAAGTGACATGACGAGACAATATGATTTTTCCGGTGGTGAGATCAAGGCAACGATAGCCCCGATAATTCGTGGGGTAACCAAGGAAGACACAACGAGTGGATCTAGGGGAAAGTTTGTGAGGCCGTTTAGAAGAGAGATTGGGATAGCGCACACAACCAAAAACATGAAGATGATCATAAGTTGGATGTTTGTGATAAATAAGGGAGACGAGGGAGCGGAAGCGAAGAGTTTTGATGGGAAGAATGTTGTGAAGATAAACGGCAGTGTGAAGAGACTCAACCCAAAAATGAGGGGGGAGAGAAGCATGGTAGAGAAGGGCAAGAACCATTTCATTTAATCGACGAATCATTCGTTCAGCTTTGCCATTTTGTGAGGAAGTTTGAGGACAAGAGAAGCGGAAAATGAGGCCATTAGTCACAGCAAACTGATGGAAGGGAGTATTGTCAAACTCACGTCCCAAATCACATTGAAAAGATTTAATAGTAGCATTGAATTGAGTTCGAACATAGGCATTAAATTGAAGGAATTTAGCAAACGCTTCGTACTTATATTTGAGGGGATAGACCCATACATAATGAGTGAGATCATCAATTAGAACAAGATAATATTTATAACCACTTTTGCTTAACAATGGAGAGGTCCACAAATCACTATGAATAATATCAAAGGGAGCAATAGTGGAAGAAGTAGAATCATAAAAAGGAAGTCTCTTGTGTTTACTAATTTGACAAGAATTGCAAAGGTAGGAACCACATCCTTTATTACATTTAATGCATAAATTAATTCAAAGAAAATCCATGACATTAGGCCCCGGATGACCAAGACGATCGTGCCACAAATCATGCGAAGATTGGGTGAGATGAGCGTAATGAGTGGAGGTGGATGGAGTGGATGATGAAACAGATAAAGATCGCCATTACCGTTGTTCCTCATAAGAGTAGTCCCACTCTGAAGGTCCTTCACAGAAAAGCCATGAGGGTCAAATTCAACAGAGACATTATTATCTTTAGTGAACTGACGCACATAAATAATATTTTTAATAATTTGAGGGGTGTAGAGGACATGTTTAAGGCTCGCTAGAGGGAGGCGCCGTGGCCGCCGTAGGTCCTAGGAGAAGGAAAAAAATCCTTGCTCGATTACCATGAAAGATGGTGAATCCCCTGCTTAGGGTGTCATTATCATTAACATTAAATAGGTATACAAGCTAGGCTATTCAAGGCAATAATATCAATCATATAGAAAACCTAACATAAATAACAAGATACTATACAAGAATACTATCTAATAGTATTATTTGGAAAAGGTGGAGAGATAGTTAGTAGCTCACTTAGGATTGTTTAGAATTGTTGTATTGTATTCATCTTCAAGGAACAACTTGGCATGGCTATTTATACATGTTTGAGTCGGTGAAACACCGACATACATACTCCATTTATTTTTTCTATAACAATCTAGATAACACTAGGCTTCACTCTAGATAATACTAGGCTACACTCTAGAATTTTCCATCATCATCTCTACTAGATTTTTCTAGATTATTTCAACACACGAATCTATACACGGCATGAAGATAATTCAAAATGAAAATGGAGCAGCTTTACATTTTTGCTAATTTACATTTTCCGTTTTAATTAATAATAAGACCATTTAACTACTAATAAAGGTGGAATATATACCATTTAAATTTGTTTAATTTTCGTTTAAAAAAGATACTTGGGTTGGATTTAGACATAATCAATCTAGATCTAGAGAATAAGACCGGAATCGACTCATCATACCTTGGATTTGGATCTTAATTAGATGGATCCACAATTTCAAAGATCCGCATTCTTTATAACGGATTTGGATCTATAGATGTAGATCGAGTCCAAGACCATTGTCATCCTTATGAAAATTGTTGTAAACATTCGAGGAGTTGCCAAACGATAAAATTTGGTATAAAGAAAGTAAATATATTTTAGTTGACGATGCATGTGTTTCCGTAGTATCTTATAATAGTACTTAATGAGGGAATTATTATTAACTAAGAATATATAACATTGCTCTCCAATATAATACATCTAACATAAACAGTAAAAACCGCTAATTAAGGGCTTGTTGGATATCGTTTTCTATTTCCAATTTTGAGTTTTTTGTTAAAACCAAAAATAAAAATATGGAAATAAAAAAAAGTGTAGTTTACAAATCACGTTGTTCAAAATTGAGATATTTAGTATAAGTATGCCTAATTTTAAGTTTATTATACCCATTATATCATATGACTTATATATACTTATAAAACCAAAAACCGAAAAACTTACAAATGATGCCAAACGAGTCCTAAAGTTATCGGTTCATTGATTTAAAAACACTAATGTTAACGATTTTATTATTATCTTTTTTGATAATTATTAACGATTTATTATTTATTTTGGAGGGTATTGAATTTTAGATGCTCAATACCTGTTATTGGTTTATTAGTGGTTGTAGCTCAAATGAGCAATTATATACTAGGTTGTTGTTGGCATATGATGGTTGGATGTATAAGGCCGATGCGCTGAAAGAAATGACATCGCTCCCCACCTCATATCTCCCGGCGCTAGTGATCAAACCTCACGACTCATTCGGTAATTTCCCCTTATTACTCCTAAGTGAGTCTCCTTCATGCATCCTACCTTTAAAAAAAAATTATGATGGTTGGATGTACATAACGAACTCTCGAAAAGTGATTATCATTGCTCACTTGTTATTAAGCAGCTAGGTCCTATCTTGTGTACTAACGGTCATTTAAAGTGCAACAATTTTTTTTCAAGTGATGTGTCATGTACTCATGTGTACATGATGGTGTGATATGAGATATCATTCCGTTCCAACAATTTAGTGTCGTCCACTCTTTTTCAACTTTACATGACTAAATTTGTAACCTGCCACAGAGTGCCAGACCGTCCTATTATACAGTGCCACATTATCGAAGTATATGTAACCAAATCTACCACTTATTTAATGATTTATTTATCGCCATTCATGTAAAAAAAAAATAGGCCATCCACTTAATTAATGCTACGTTGAGCATGCAATGCATGATCGTGATGAGTCATGGCACATGAATCATAATGCTTTTGCTCGCATAAGCATTGTAGATAGTAGTATCCACACGCATAAAATACATGAGATGTGTCATTGTGTCATGTAAAATTAATTATTGCATTATCAAGGTGAAATCAAAACTTTGTGTCATTTGATTTTTGAATAATATTAGTGTTATTGGAAAGAGATGTGATAAACATAGATGAAAGCCCTTTACTAGTCGCAATAATATACTTCCTCCGTTTTTTTTTACATGCGTACACTTTCAAAATCGTGCTACCTGTAAAAGTTTAATTGGGGATTAAGTAAAAGTAAGGGTGGGGATTAAAGGGAGTGGGGACCACCCTTCCCCACCCACTCCAGCAGCCCAACCCCTTCCCTCTCCCCTCCATCCCAGACCAGCCCCCCACCCCCTCCCTCGGGAGATCTCTAAGGTGGAGGAGAGCCCTAGCAAGAGGCCAGCCCTAGACTTTAATGATGCGTCTGAGTCTCAAAATATGGGATCCGCCATTAATATCCCGGATGAGAGTCCGGTTCGAGAGTCGCACCCATCGCGAACCGTATTTCTCCTCTTAATGCCGCAATCGACGCATTGGGACGAAGATCGATCCGGCTCTTCCATGCGCCAAAAAATTTATGATGTCCTCGCGGTCCGAACTTTTTATCGAGTTTGGGTCCGGGAATATTTTCTCGGATTCATGAGTGGATCGAGCACAAGGAGATAATCCTTAGTACCGCCGTGAAAGCCGCATTTTCTTTCCTCCTTCGGTTCCCGGAAGATTTATCACCCAACCGGGACGCGAGGGAGGATGAATCTTTATACGCCGATATTTCACCAATGGCGGTACTCTTGGATATCGTCTTCAAGGGCCTCCAGCTGCCAATTGATTGCCCACCGATAAGCCGGTGGCTTTAGCGGCCCAACTTGCTCATGATCTTGCGGTGGTAAGGGTCTTTTTGCCATTTTTTTAAAAATCTCGTCTTTTCGATGCGGACTAACAATTCCGCCACCGAGCTTATTGAACAATTTGTTCATTACCAATCTGAGTCCGATAAGCGTAAGCAATCCTTGGATGAGCTTCGGCCTCGCCTGATGCCGCCCGAGTTCATTCTCGATTCTATACATAGCAGCTTGATGCCGAGAAGGCGTCAAGGGCAAAGTGATTGATGTGGAACCGGCGGATTTGCGAGTCAAGGCCGTCAAGGTCGAGCAGCCGAGAAGAGATCGTGGGAGCTTGAAGCCGCCATGGCGTCCGCTAAGAACGAGATGGCCACCGCTATTTCTAAGGCCAAGGATGATGCCTGCCTCAAGCTATTGCAAACTTCAAGAAATCTCGAGGAGTTTGTCGGCTTGTTAGGAGAGAGATATGACGGCGGCCGGGTAGCCGCTAAAAGATGTGTTTGCCATTCTCACCCCACCTTCAACCGGGAGGAGATGGAAACCGCTTTGCAGAAGGTGTTCACACACGCCCTCGAGGGTGAGCCCTTCATTTGCGAGGAGCATGTGATTGCCAACGTTCTCCCCGTCACTCAGACGAAGAGGTGCCTCTCCCTTGATGTTTTTGGCGGCCATCTCCAGGCTCTTTAGTTGATTCTAATAGCTATTAAATTTCTGTTTTGTCGATATTCTATAACTTTGAATTCGGCCCAATATGGCATGTACTTTAAATAAGCTTACAATTACAATTACTGCTATAAATTTTTGATGCCTTTTTGATGGTAGCCCACATTTTCGCTTGTAGTTGGCCGCCATGCCGCAATTAGTAATGAAGCTTAGTTTTTGTAAATTTTTGTTTTCTCCTATTTTTGCTTTATATTGAGGTAATTTATCTACCCGTCGGATCTCTGACATTGCTTCCTGTTATGAAGAAATCAATCAAGCGTATATTGTGCCTGTGATTTGGCTTTGTAGTCTATTGTTTGATCCTTGAAGCATATTGTACCTGTTATGTGGTCGTTTAGGTATTTAGCCTGTTATATGGCCGCTTTTATATTTGACCTGTCATATGGTCGTTATTGTACCCGACCCGTTATGTGGTCCTCTAGGTATTTTGCCCGTTATATGGCGGCTTTTATATTTGACCTGTAATATGGTCGTTATTGTACCTGACCTGTTATGTGGTCCTCTAGGTATTTTGCCTGTTATATGGCCGCTTTTATATTTGACCTGTCATATGGTTGTTATTGTACTTGGACCTGTTATATGGTCGTTTTTGTACATTAAGAGCGTACAATTTAGTTTTGTTGTATATATTTAAACATAAGAGATAATTAATCGGAATGCTAATGATCATTTATATTATTCAAGTACGAGAAGAAAGTGGCTCGGGCCCATTACACAAGATGTCTAGATATAATACTTCTATAGAACGCTAGCATTCCAAAGAATTTTTAAGTTCGACGCCGTCCATTGTTTTCAAAGCAAAGGATCCGGACCAATTTCTTTTGCTATCCGATATGGCCCCTCCCAACTGGCCGTTAACTTTCCTCTCTGTATGAGCCTTTCCGGTGGCGGCCGTCCTTCTCAATACCTGATCACCCAGCGCTAGCGGCCTCTCCAGATCTCTCTTGTTATAAGCCTTACAGATACGATCCTTGTATGCTGCTGCCTTAAGTTCTGCTACCGACCTTATTTCTGGTAGGAAGTCCAGATTTTCCCTCAAAGCTTGATCATTGCTTTCTAGATCTTTGTGCTTGATCCGATAGGACGGCAAACCAACCTCTACTGGTAAGACTGCTTCCGTCCCGAAAGCTAATCTAAATGGACTTTCTCCAGTTGCTTCCTTTTCGGTTGTTCTATTGGCCTATAATACTGCTGGAACCATGTCGGCCCGTGCTCCTTTGAACTCGTCCAATTTCTTCTTGAGGGCCCCTAGAATCTGTTTGTTTGCAGCCTCGCTTGCCTGCTACTTTGCGGGTGACACACAACGAGAACGCGAACTTAACCCCCGAACTCGACAGAAGCTTTTAACCGGTCGACAACATGATTGCGCCCCATGATCAAAAACTATTGTCGTCGGTATGCCAAACCTTGTCATTATATTTTGCCAAATGAACTTCTTGACTTGGTTGGATTTTATCTTTGCTTGTCGGCTCGCCCGCTCGATCCATTTTGTGAAGTAGTCGATACCAACAATCGAAATTTCCGACCTCCGGTAGCCGTTGGAACGGTCCAAGGATATCCAGACCCCATTGTGCGAATGGTATCGGATCGAGTATGGGTCAAGGTCATTCGCGGCCTATTGATGATGGGGGCGAACTTTTGGCATTTATCACATTTCTCGACATAGCCCCGTACGTCCGCCAACATACTCGGCCAGAATACCCACCCTCAAAGCTTCAAAGGCCGTTGCTTTTCCTCCAATGTGGTTCCCACAAATCCCTTCATGGATTTCTTCTAATATCTTGCCGGGACTCCCATGCCGTTGCACATTTTAGCAAACGTAGAGGCTAAAGGATTTCTTACACAGCTCATTCTCGATAGACGATGTACCAACTAGCTTCGCCGCTTCAATTTCTTGGGCCGACATAGCATCCCGAAGGGAGTAAGCCCGTAAGCTTATACGCCACTAATTCACCGAACCATTCACCTTGTTGATTGATGGTATTCACGATCACAATTTTTTCGTAATGCTTTTTTCCCTTTAAATTTCCACCATGAAGGACCTTTCTATGTTTAGAGAATCGTAGCTTGCCAACTTGGAGAGTGCATCCGCCTTGGTATTGTCGGCCCTAGGGATGGCTTCAACTTCAAAGTGAATCAACCGGCTATCGCTCTTGGCCTTCTCAACATATTTCGCATGTTTGCTTCTGACCTCAAATTCTCCCTTCAACGACCATTGACGAGTCGTGAATTTGTTTTCAATGATACACTCTTAGCCCCAACCGACTATACACATTCTTAATCCAACGATCGCGGCCTCATACTCGCCTCGTTGTTTGAGGCCGGAAAGGAAAATTTGATGGCGTATTCAAAAATGTTTCCTTCCGGACCGGTCATCACAATGCCGCCCGCCGATCCACTCGCGGCCGATGAACCATCCACCTCCAAAACCCATGTTTTTCATCTTGCTCTTTTTCTTCGTAAGATGCCTCTACGATAAAGTCCACCAAGCAGCTTGGGCCTTTATCGCGGTTCTCGGCTTGTACCGGATGTCGTACTCGGACAACTCAACCGCCCATTTCAAAAGACGACCCGAACTATCCATTTTTTGCAACGCTTTTTCCAAATGCGATTGATTAGTTAAGACTTGGATGGAATGATAATCGAAGTACGGCCTCGAGTTTCCCGGCGGCTATTATCACGGCCAAAGCCATTTACTCTACTGATAACGGCTCCCCTGGACCGTTAAGGATATGGCCGATAAAATATATTGGTCGCCGTCTCTTCTTCTTTTCTACCAACAACACGGCCGCGATCGTTTTAGGCGAGGCCGAGATATATAGTTGTAATACGTCTCCGGCCTCGGGCCTTGTGATGGTGGGTAGACTCTTCAAATGTTCTTTTTATCGCCAGGAACGCTTTGCTTTGCTCCTCCCCCATTCGAACTTCTTATTTCCCCTTAGTAGTGTAAAGAAAGGCAAGGCCTTATCTCGCCGACTTTGAAATGAATCGAGTGAAGGCCGCCATTCTTCCCGTCATCCTCCGAATGTCTTTGACACTTTTTGGCTTGGACTTTGTCCGGGTTTGCATTAATACCCCTCCGCTTACCAAAAAACCTAAAAACTTCCTTACTCTTACTCCAAAGACACATTTCTTCGGGTTGAGTTTCATTTTGTACTTTCTCAATGTCCTCAAGGTCTCTTCCAGGTCATCCAAATGTTCACCGTCGCTTTACTTTTGACGATGGAGTCATCAACATATGCTTCGAAATTCCTTCCCTCTCGATCTCGCGAATATTTTATCGACCACTTCGATATGTCGCCCCGCATTGCGGAGTCCAAACGGCATTGCCTTATAATTATATACTCCACAATCCGTGATGAATGCAGTTTTTTTCCTATCGGCCTCAAGCAAGCTGATCTGATGATAGCCCGAGAATGCATCCATAAAGCTCAGCAATGCATGACCGCTAGTAGAGTCTACTAGTTAATCGATTCTCGCAGGGGATAACAATCCTTTGGGGCAAGCTCACTGAGGTCCGTGAAATCCACGCACATTCTTCACTCGGTTGTTAGCTTTCTTCACCATGACTACATTGGCCACCCATTCCCCGGGTAATCACATGGCTCAATGAAGTCACCCGCCAATAGCTTATCAACTTCCTCTTTTATGGCCTTGTTCTTTTCAATGGAGAAATTTCGCTTCTTTTGTTTGATAGGGCGTACATTGCCGCCGACATTTAGACAATGTACCATCACGGACGGATCTATTCCCGGCATCTCATCCGCCGAGAACGTGAAAACATCGCCGTTTTCTCTTAGGAGAGTCACCAAGTTGACCCCCGACCTTTGGGTCTATGTCTATTCCGACAACGATCGTCCCCGCCGGGTCATCTCGCGCATCTCTTGCTTCGATTCTCCATCCGGTTTGGATCTTGGCGCATCCTCGCCTACACTCCAGCTTCTTCCATTGAAATTTCTATCATTTCTTCTTCCTCTTCTCGCATTCTTTTTCATTTTCCAGGGTTCTCTTCGGGCTCGCCCCTGTTTTCGAGTGGGCGGATTCAGCTTCTTCTACCGGCATTCTCCTTGCCGGCCGCTTTAGTGCCGTTAAATAACAAGACTTTGTTGTCTCCCCGATTTCCTCTTATCTTTGTTGTTGTACCCATGTTGGATACATACAACATAGTCAAATGATATGTTGATACCACTCCTTGAATATCATGAATTAACGGTCTCCCAATGATTGCATTATAAGCTCCCGGAACATCTACAACTAGGAACTCAACCATAACATCCCCGGCCTCATCGCTTTCACCTACTCGATCGGCGCTTTATAATTCCCTTAGGTATTACCGACGCCCCAAAGAACCTCATCACCGGATAGCGTACCGGCCGCAAATGTTCCGCCCAATAATCAACTTCTCGAAGGTTGATAAAAATAAGATATCGGCGTAGCTTCCTCCATCTACCAAAATTTCGTGAATCAAACAAGCTTGCAACTTTCAAGGTGACCACCAAGTGGGTCGTCATGAGGGTACATCACATGCCTTGGCGTTTTCAACCGAGAACGACATGGCCGCATAGCCGGTGGCTTCCTCCAACGACAACTCTCATTGAAATTTACCCGATGTCGGAATTCCTTCAAATTAGCCTTTGCCCCACCGACATCGCCGCCATGAATTGGGCCGCCATTGGTCACATGTATTTCTCCTATCCGAGATTCAACATTCTCGACCTCTAGGCTTCACCAAATCACCTTCACCGGTCCGTACTTTGTATTGAGTGAAATATCCTCTCGCGAATAAGATCCTCTAGATTATCTTTCTAGTGCCCGCAATCCTCAATATGTGGCCGTGATCCCCACGGAAATCACACCATTTTGTCTTGTCGCGGTTTTTGTGAAACATCTTTTTTGGTCGCCGCCATTTATCACTTTCCTTGTTCATAGTGAATATTTGTCCCCGGGAAGTTGTAAGTTGAGTGTACGCGTCAAATTTATCTTTGCGTTCTCCCCTTTCTGGCCACTTTGCTCTCGGTCACTTCCTTTCGACCATGTTAGACTCCTTCCTTTTATTCTCGACCCCGATCATTTTCACGGCCCTTATCCCTCCATGATTTATCCTCTTTCTTCTTGGCGGACTCACGATGTTGGCTGCGCTAGCCGCCTTGTCAAATTCTTCTCCTCTTATGAAATCATTTGCTTTGCCATGCACTCGGCCCTAATGACGTGAAAGATTTTCGGCCGAGATAACTCCCCGAACGCAGCTTCCTTCTCTTAATCCCGTCATCGTGGCTAGGGATCGCTACGTCTTGCTGCAGCCTAGGAATAGATACGACCTCTACATTAAAAACACCCAATGTAATCCCGCAGATTCGGTTTCCCCGTCTCGATCGACAATAATTCCCCCAAAGAGTGGCCGACGGCGCCTATTGCTTACAAAGTGAAAACCGAACATAGATGAAAGTTGAGAGAAACGGACACATTACCCGGTTTGAGACTCTTAAACCAAGTTTGAGCTATGCCGCAAGAGTGCACGGAAAACCTTGCACCGGATAGCGTCTACCCCGCGTGTATAGATACATGTGCCCTCGTAGGCCGCGACATGATCGTCGGGATCCGAGCCGCCGTCAAATTTGCATGATGGCATTTTGATTCTCTAAGATTGGGTGATTCGTAACCTCCGCACGAATGGGGAGAGCTTGGGCTTGTTTAACGATGTCCGCCACCCGAGTAGTTACTAACACTAGTGGTGCCGTACTCCGTGATGAGCGGCTTTGATTCTCTTCTAAATTATTAAGATCCTCGGCTTCCAAGTCGACTTCCTCGTACTCCGGTCATCGATTCGCTTTTCCATCTCGTGCCTCTTGCAATAACGTACGCATCCTCCTTACGGGCGTATCGTCAACGTTCCTACGGCCATAGCCAAGGATCGCTTTACGGGCCGAACACCTTTGGTATTAAGAGCAGGAGTGTTATTAGGGCCGAGGAGTGCCTTGTAACATTTGGATGAAGGATGCCACGATATGCAACTGATCAGAGAAAATTGACTCAACTCGAGCCAAATTAAAAGGGACGCCACCGGGGTTTACCCGAGTTACATTATTCTCGTGGAGTGCGGTGATCGTTGTTGCCCCCTGGCACACCGAGTGAACCGGGGTGCACCGATGGATCCTGTAATTGCAGGATGAGAAGATCCTTGGCCGATCTCAAATCCGGTGGACCATGACTTGTAACGTTTGTCTTTTCCATGATCGCTTCGCAAGGATAAAGGCCCCTCCTTCTAGCGCCAAGTTGTTTCGTGTTGAAACGGCGGCGGACACGTAGATGTCCGACAATATGCGAAGCCGACGTCCGAGACCGGGAAGTCTCGCAAGGAAGACAAACGTAAACTACCCTGGGGATGCGAGGAAACCCCTCCGACGCTCAAGCCGCAAGTGTCCGATAAGGATTTTAGAGAAGAGAAAAAGATAAGAATTATCGCTGTGAGAGAATGTACCCGCAGAGTAGTACCATTGGGCTATTTATAGCAAGTACTATTCATCCGATAGGGTGCGTAATCCTTTGACACGTGTATGATTGTGATGAGTCTGACCGAGGGGAGATTCCTTGATTCGCTCTTTATAGTGGCCGGGATTACCATATCGGCCTTAATCTTAGAGATGACTCTGATTCTCTGGTGATATCAAGGCCTTAAGCTATTCATGTCGCCCTCAAGTAATGTGTCCGAGAATAAACTTGGAGTACCCATACAAGTGTTATTGGAAAGAGATGTGATAAACATAGATGAAAGCCCTTTACTAGTCGGAACAATATACTTCCTCCGCTTTTTTTACATGTTACACTTTTGAAAATTGCGGTTACCTAAACAAAAATTTAATCGGGGATTAAGTAAAAGTAAGGGTGGGGATTAAAGGGAGTGGGGACCACCCTTCCCTCACCCACTCCAGCAGCCTCAACCCCTTCCCTCTCCCCTCCACCCCGCACTCGCCCCACCCCCCTCCCTCTCCCCCCACTCCACCGCCACATCCCCTCCCCACCCCCGCCCGGCCCGTCGATTTCCTCCTCCCCTTCCACCTCCGCAGCCCCCGCCCCACCCTCCCCCCCCGATTTCCCCAACCCCCCACCCATCCCCTTCGAATTCCCCACCCCTACCATTAAAATTCTCATCTATTTCTTCGCGAAAAGCCGACTCGAAATGCTTCGTAAATGAGAGCCCAATATTGTTCAACAAATCTACATCAAATTAAAATCCACAAAAATTCACAAGTCAACGATCAAATCACCGACAAACAATCACGTAAATTCCTCCTCATTGAAATTCAAAATCGATCAACGGATTCAATCGTTTTTCCGATCACAAAAATGCCATAGATCTTTGAAGATCGCAAACAAAATAGATCGAATTTTACGTAAAATCAAGATTTTTCGCAATTTTGATCGAAAATTACCGCATTCAAAAATTCAAGGCAAGATCCGGTGATGATGATCAAAATGAGCGAAGAAAAATTGAAGAGAGAGAAAGATAAATGAGCTTACATGGAGGAGAGATTAAAAGAGAGCTAGGACAAGAGGGAGATGACGGGCAAATCTTGAGTGTTGCCCGTTTTAAAAGTTTTATAATATCAACGGCGGTGGAAGAGAGGGGAAATCGACGGGTATATATTTTTCTAAATAATATTAAAAACACTTTCAACTTTATTCTTTATATTTTCTTATTTATAAAAGAATACTCCCAAAGATACGGAGTATTACATCCAGGATCCGATGGTTTTGGATCTAAGTTCTTCCAAAAATATTGGGATATTGGACGTTCGGGTATTTGTAAAGCCATTCATGATTTTTTCAATCATGGTTTCCTCCTTCGTAATGTTAATCATACGTTAATTTCTTTGATTCCTAAAGTAGCTACACCCGAAAAGCCAAATCGCTTTAGACCTATTAGCTTGTGCACCACATTATATAAAATTATCTCGAAAATCTTGGTAGAGCGTCTTCGACCAATACTTGTTAAAATTATCACCCCTTCTAAAATGCTTTCACCCCTAAGGCTAATCCATGATAATGTCCTCATTGTCCAAGAAATCCTTAATATTTTTTTAATAAATCAAAAAAGTAAAAGAGGTTGGTTCGCTCTTAAATTAGACATGGAAAAAGCCTATGATCGTATAGAATGGGATTTTTTAGACCATGCCCTCCGAAGCTATGGTTTTCATCACCAATGGATCAAATGGATTATGCAATGTATTTCGACCGTCTCTACTCACTTGTCATAAATCAAGATACTACTTCTATTTTCCAACCTTTTCGAGGCCTTCGACAAGGTGACCCCTTATCGCCGTACGTTTTTATTTTATGTATGGACATCCCCGGTAGACAACCTGGATTATGCAACAAAAACTTCAAAATCGGAATCGGAATTAAACTTCGCTCCACATTCTCGTATAATTCCGTGGCTATTTTTTGCCGATGACGGATTATTATTTTGTAAAGCTAACCTAGCTTCCGCCCACCGCCTAAAAGATATTCTAGATTTCTTCTCGCCTTAATTCAGAGGCAATTAGTAAATTGTCATAAATCGTCAATCATATGTTCAAAACACATCCCGAATTGTAGACAAAGAACTATTGCTGGTATTTTCAATATGATGACACCGAAGGCCGTTTTAGGAAGATATTTGGGGGTTATTTTTTCCAGCTTATAAACCAATGGTTAGTGATTTTCCTCACTTAGTTCAAAAAGTTGACAATAAAATAAATTCTTGGCACAATCATTTTCTTTCGAAAGCAGGAAAATCAAGTGCTTATTCGTAGTCACCTAGAATCTTCTACAACCTATCTTATGGCCACAACTCGAGTGCCTAAGAAAATATGCTCTACAATTGATAGCATCAATCGAAGGTTCTTTTGCCGCTCCTCAATGAACTCTTCAGATTACCGCTAGTGGCATGGTCGAAAATTTGCCGCCCTAAAAATATGGTGGATCGAATTTCAGAAAATGGCTCATCTAAGTGAAGCATACTTAGCTAAAATGGGTTGGAGGATCCTTTATGACCAACACTCTCTTTGGCCTACCCTTATGCGCCAAAAATATCTCCGACCTACTTCTTTCTTTGAGTACAAAGAAAAGCCATATGACTCTCATATCCGGAAATCCATCCTTCGATCTCAAGATCTTCTAAGGAAAGGAATACGTTGGAAAATTGGAACGGGTACAAATATTTACTGGATAGATAACTCGGTGTGCAAATCAAAGTATCCTTGAACTATTAGAGCTCCAAACAACATCTATTGCTAATCTAGAACTCACCGTCAATAATGTGATTCTTCCTTCAAGACAATGGAATGTTGAGCTTTTTAAATGATTTGATCTCACCACATATAGTCCACATTATCTTGGGAATCCCTATCCCTTGCTATCCCACCCCGGATATTCCTTGTTAGGGGCTGACTAGTTCGGGTGAATTTTCGGTCAAAAAGACTACCTCGGCTCGCTCATGGAATTACACCATCTACAAGTATTCCTTGGCCGTTTAATTGGATATGGAAAATTGACGTAGCCCCAAAGATCTAGATATTTCTATGGCAATGCTTGCAAAATGGTCTCCCATTAAAATCCAATTTAGGTTACCGACAAATCACAAATGATACTCTTTGCCCTCTTTGTAATTCCGCTAATGAAACTATTAGCCATTTATTCTTCTCTTGCCCATCAATTTGTCAATATTGGAATTCTCAATTTGTAAGACAAAATTTCATAATATAGTGCCCCAAGATCTTGCTCAAAGCCTTGTGTGTCTCCCGTTCCTACCCGAAAGCCTTACAATTATTCTCGTTATAATCTATGGAGTGTTTGGAAGGAACGCAATTTAATTGTCTTTGAAAATAATATGCTTAATTTCAATCATATTTATTACGAGCCAAACATTTGTATTTGGAATGGAATGCTCGATCTATGGTAGATGTTTCGTTTACTATCTCTTCTCTTCCTTCTTGCAGTCTCACAAATCCATTGTGGCCGCTGCGCCGCCGCCCCTGGATGTTTCAAGTTAAATTTTGAAGGTTCAATAACTGGCTCATCAGCTACTGCGAGTGTGGCCATCCGTTACTCTACTGGCGAACTTGTGGCTGCTCAAGTATATCGTTTTGGTTTAACTTCAGCACTTGTTGCTGAGGCCTGGGGATTACGAAATGGGCTTCTTCTTGCCATTCATCAGAATATCCAAGATCTATATATTGAAGGAGATAACCAAGTAGTTATAAGAGTGTTACAAGGGCACTATGGTTGCCCTTGGACCATTCAAACTCTCATTGAAGACATTCGACATCCGCTTCGCAATTTAGAGTTCACAATATTAAGCATATTTTTCGGGAAGTCAATCGAGTAGCGGATCTTCTATCAAAAAAAAGGTCACAATATTCCCGTCGCCTGGCCGACATGGATGTATGCACCGATCCCGAGCTACAAAAATTTGTCTTACTTGATTCGTTAGGGTTCTCCCTCGAGAGAAGGGTGTCCTAACATTACCCATGTACCCAAAAAAAAAAAATTAAAGCATAAAATTATATTTACCATATATTAGATAGCCTCAACCACTAAGGACTATCATAAAAGGCTACTTTACCAAAACACTATTTTTTCAAATTTATTGGAGTTATGATTTGATCAAATCTCTAATCGACTAGTACTTGAAAATTTATTCCTTTTTAAAAAACCCATATTTAATTTGACAATTTCAGAATGAGGATGTTGTGTTAAATCTAAGAATCAAGATAAGAGTTATTTTATAAAGTGTACTCATAATATAGTAGCATTTTTTTCGTCTAATAACCAGAGTACTCCTCATTTAGAAGCAATTTCTTTGTATACTATATTGATAAATTTTGTAGGGACTTTATTCGCTTTTTCCACCCTTAAGCTACCAAAATATCGGGAACAACCCTAAACTTATGAAATGATGTAGGTGCTTCATGCAAATTTTTTACTAACCTTTTGATGTCTACTTTTCTTTCTCTATTATCGTTGTACCAACATATTGGACTATAAACTAGTTTTTAAATCGGGCTATGCCTCGGTAATTATAATTTTTATTTATTAATATTTTATTTTAAAATTATAATGTCAAACATTACTTGGTTTACTCTGCTACTTACTTTAGTATACTTCCTTCGTTCCAAAATAAATGAAACACTTCTCTCATTTAAGTGAGAGCTTTTTGTGACAAGCTGCTTTCACTTATTTTGGAACTGAGAAGTATAAGCTTGAAGTCATGAGATCAAATCTTGAAGCATACAAACTTTTTATTGTATGTGTAGTATATGAAGTAAACACTCTAAGCGTAATAACACGTAACACGCTCCTTCTTTTGAAACGCCTTTTAATATATTAGGATAGACAGACATCAATCATGTGACCATCAAAGTAATTCTCTTCTCATTTGTCGTAGATATTATTAAATTTAATAGAACTATTAAACTTTTTGACTTAGGTATAAATTCTGATTTGTCATTTTGGTATTACTTATATATGCACCTTTCTTCGTACAAATTAGCACGTGTAAAGATCATATTGCTCAAATGGCTATTACATGTTCTTGATTCTTGAACATATTCCTCTCAAGTCTCATCTCAAAAGAGTATCCCACTTCTAAATTTAATGAACCATTTATTTCATTTATGGAATGATAACCTCCCATGAGTAATGGTCCGATCCTTAATTCTATTTGGCCCTACTCCTTGTTCATTCTAAGGTCTATGTCATCTTATTCAACAGAATTCTTGAGAAAATTTCAAGAAATCTTGGTGTCATCTTTCTAAGCATTTTCAATGAAATGAAAGCGACATAAGTACATTATTAGGAGTCGTTTGGTTCAAGATATTGAATTGAAAGGGAATTAAACAAATAGATGAGAAAAATGGTAGCAAAAATAGTTACCTTTATTATGTGTTTGGTTCAAGCCATGGAATAGAAATATAATGGTAACCATTACCACCAAATAGTGTATTTTGTTACTTGAGGGGGATGGAAAGGTAACAAATAGGGAGAGTCTATAACCACCAAGAATGGTAATGGATTGATGAGGGGTGAACTAAACAAAAGAAAGGGAATCCAGAATCGATTCCGTTTCTTAAAGCCCAAAAATCATGAACCAAACGTGCTCTTAAGCTGTAATTGAAACCGTCGAAAGTTAAATATTCGAACAGAGTTCGTTTGAAAGTTAATCATGTTCTCAACGAGATATTTGGAATTGATATTTAAAACATAACACTAGAACTACTCCTATAATTACTCTTTTCCATTCATTGAGTTCTTCTTATCAAGGTGTATATTGTGACTACGGATGTGGTACACAGTTACACACTACATTATTATCTTGCTTATTGTACATTTAAAGGATTCTAAATTAATAATAAGGGGCAGAATTTCAAATTAGCAAATGAGAAATTATGCACATGGCACACTTGCTTATATATAATGCACTAGAGGTATATATAAAAAAAGAAGTAAAATATTTTGATGAGTTGGATCATACTATTTATAGTAGTATATCTCTATTTCTAATTAATATATTATCCATATAAAAATTACAAAATTGTAGCCACTATAATTACTTAATCTCAGCCCTCCATTTTCAGTGACTCACTTAGGCTATTGATTTAGTTGACCTTTAAAACATTAAAAAAGAAATAAAATTAGGCAAAATGTTAATTGTTAATTTATTAATGTGTAACAGCTTAGTTTTTATTATTTATTTGAGCTACATATAAGTAAAGAATACACTTCCTCAAATAGTATTATTTGAGGAATTAATGACACAATCATACTTCAATCGATGTAATTAATGCTTGTTTATTGCTTAATATTTCCATTTTTATTTCTTATATGTAGCCCTAAGGACTACATATGTCATTTCCTAATTATAAAAGTTAATTAAATGAATAATGTATATTTTAAACTAAAACATGAATGGTGTAGATTAGACAAGTTATCATGAATATAACTAGTTTTTTTACCCTGACGATGCCTCGGGTCAAGTACAATAAACAAATATATTCTTATTTTTTATTTCATAATTTATTTTGCTACTTTCCGTATTTTTTGTCCATTAAGAAATTGAAAAATTCACGTGATGACGTGATAAGTAAAAAATATTTGAAAGCTTTGAGTTTGAAAACATACCTTAAGAGGAATTGTGTTAAGAAATATGACATCAATATTCTCTGTAAGTTACGTAATAAGAGTGTTAAAGATGCTTCGCTCCGTTTTTTTCTTAATTGCTACATTTTTCTTAAATGATTGTTTTTTTTTAATTGCTACATTTTCCTTATTTGGGGTACTTGGCCCACCATGAAGTAATACTTGTATATTTATTCTTCTCTTTTTCCACCCAAAAATACTACTTTTCCACTTTTTCTCATTATTTTATATTAAATAGATCAAAAAGTATAATCCAAAAGAAAGCTTACGTGACATTGCATAAATTATTGTGCATACAACAATGTAAAGCAATAAAAAAATGGAGGGAGTATATACTTGTTAAGTCTTTTTAGTTAACTACAATTATTACAAGACTTTATCATATTTTATTTGAAACATTGAACAACAAAGTCATAGTGTATTGATGGTTAAGCTCTTACTTTTCATTTCAGGTCACGTGTTCCGATACCTTTTACACTTACACATTTTTTTAAAAGTGACGAGTTCACATGAACATAAAGATTTGCATTAGAATTTGGGTAAGAAATCACGCAAGACATAAACTTTCTTTTCGCACGCCTTTTAATATATTTCAGATGGATTTTATTGTAGCATGTTATAAAATTATCCTATGCACAAAATCTTTTTTCTTTTATTACTTCAGTCGCGAATAATATTGATTTATTTCCCAACATCGAGCACTATTTCTCCTTAGTTCACTGACTGTTGGTTAAAACGTTTCATATGCAATATTATGATAACCTTAATGAATACAACAGGCGCCATGTAGTCCCACAAGGTGGATCCCGATGTTGTCTTGCCATTCCTCATATACTTGGCTTTGTATTTAGTACATTCTCTTACTCCCTCGTCCTCAAAAATATAGTTTCCATTTCTATTTTGTGCCTCAAAATATAGTCCTATTTTCATATTTGGGGCTCCATATTTTTCCGTAATTTATCTAGAAAACCGTGTCCCATCATTTATTTGCTTCTTGAATTTTGTTGTTTGCTTTGTTTATTCAACCCAAGTTGTTACAATTAATATTCTTTCACCAATTATTCTCCATTCTCTCTCCCAAAATCATCTTTTCCCATACAACATTTATTTAAATAAACAAAAACTCTTTATTATCACTCTTAGATTCCACTGCATAAATTACCGTGAAAAAAGGATGATGGAGAACTATATTTTGGGACGGAAGAGGAGTAGTATTTAATTATTTTACCCACTTAGAATTCTAACACCATTTACAATTAGAGATAATCTTTTATATTTTTCTCAATATATAAGGAAATAAATACAAATCATATGGAGTTTTGTTTGATTCGTCTCCCAATGAGTACTTTATTATTATTCAATCATTATAATTTTTTATTAATACGCAATAAAAGATATTTAATATCCAAGAAGTGCATTAGCAAACGCGCAAAAAAAGGGTAAAATATTTAGCTACGAAGGAGTGGTAGTTATTTGCTTAATCAAAATATCTAATTACTTTTTTGAGCTACAATTTGCTTTGTTTATTTCTTATTGTCCGAGTTAGAAATTTCATAGCGCAGGCATAGGCCAATAATAATGATGATGATGTGTCGAAATGTATGAGACCGGGTTTTACTTTAAGGTCTATTTGTATCGGTTTATGGCATATATTTATTAGTTCATGCATATTAATTATCGCTTTATGCATATTTCTCATCATTTTATGTTTTTTATCGCCTTATGAATCTTGTTTATCAATATATGCATATTTTTTTATATCATTCTATTCATTTTTTGTCTTAGTTTTTGCAATTTGTTTATCGCTTTTATGCGCGTTATTTTTCGCTTTATGAATATTTTTAATTAGTTTATACATTATTTCATTTTATCGCTTTATATATACCTTTTTATCTGTTTATAAATTTTCCCCCTCCCAACCTCCAAATAAGGTATTGTTAGACGTTAGTATATTACCGTTAAATGGTCTGGACTCCGCACCCATCACAAGAGGAAAGCCCACTCCACAGGACAGCCGATGACTCCACCTTTAAACTATATGGCAATAAGGGAGTAGCCCCTTTGTATTATAAAGGGAACTCATCCCTCTTCTTTTTAATCAATAAGGACACTCACATTGCATGCTATACATCATAAACAACAATTACATTATATGTGCTTTTTATTGCATGTAAAGCTTGTTTTTATAACTTTATACTGTAATATTACATACAAATTGTTATTTTAAAATTTTTATATAACTAAATACTTAAAATTCTCAATTAAATTACATTCAAAACAATACTCCTACTAGTAAATATTAATTGTTGTCCAACTATAAAACCTCCTAGTTATCACTAGTAAATTGACATCTAGCAACTCGCACAGGCCTCCTCATTTTCCCTAAATATAGGTGCAACAACAAATAGAAATTCAACCATCCAATTAATTCTTATGCATGTGATATATCACGAAGAATCTTAATCAATGCACTGCGAAATCAGCATCGGATTTCCTGAAAGAAGATTGTAGGCCCAAAAACATTTATTTAAAACCTATCGACCAATACCTAATGCAAAGCTCCGACAAAAGTTCATTAACTTGTGGTTCGTTGCACTCACTACACATGGGTCAGTCAATCTGCATGTTGGATTCAGAAGATCATTTTAAATGTTTAAGGAATTTTTCTCAGGTAGTTAAGGTTATGTAATTAAAATGCTCAAATTTGTTTTGTGTTTTTTTGAATAACTTATATTATGTAAATTACTAAACAGATATGACTTTTTCCAAATAATTGAGACTAAGTAAAAAGTTTAAATAAATCTAATATTTTTGAATAATTAAGGCAACCTTCATGCAAGTTACACTTTTCTCTCCAAAAAGTAACCTTATTTAACATGATTACGTCCGGACGTCGATAGTAACGTAACACACCTCATCAAATGTTGTGTATGACGAAAAAAAAGAAAATGTAGGGGGTAAGTTGATAAGATGAATGAATATAACATTTTTTGAATAATTAATGTTGTGTCCTTTCTAAAATTAAGACAATAACGGACTAATAGTGTTACATTGTCATCAAATTCATGTTGACTTCAGCTTAAAACAATTGCATTTCATAATATTCAATTTAAATTAGCTTCAATAAGTAAATTGTATACTAGAAATTACACTAAAAGATCGTCTCTAATTAGCGCACTTTGTTTTAATTAGTGAAAATTAGTTTGTTGTCAATTTAGTAAAACAAGGTGAAATGATTAGGATCTAGGAGTAAGGTCATTTTGGATAAAGAACTATAATATGACGGTTATAATAGTTATTGAAAATGAAATAGGGTCAATTGAGCATTGTTTTTCTAACCTCATTTAATCTAGCTTCTTCTTAAAACAAATTGTGATCAACTTTATTATTTATTTTCTTTTTCAAAAAATTTATATTTCGATAATTGAAATGTTTTGTTATCTACTAACAATTATAATAAAAAATTTCATATTCTAAAAATATACATAGAGACTAATCCAATAAGAAATTAGTGTATAAATAGTACAAAAATGAAAATTTTACAAATATTTTAAAACGGATGAAGTACATATATAGTGGCATTAGTAATATTCCTTGTCACATAATAAAACAAATTAATGACCTATAAATTTAAATCTTAATCATAACCAATATGTAGTATAAAATAGGAGTATGACATGTTAAATTTGTTTGATTATATACGTGTAAAGTACCAATTTTTTTGTAATTCAATCGTTCATAACAACATATATACTTCATGAGCTGCGGATTATTACCAAATGTCCATGTGGATAGGATATTGGCTTCAAATTTCAGTATGATGTTTAACAATCTCCTAAATAGATTAGGATGATCGATGTAATATCTTGTAAATATCATCTATCTTCTTTCCATCTCTCTATATATATATATATAATTTGTTAAATGATTGTCTTAACTTGAAACTCCAAATAGCGGTATAATAGGACAATGATTAAATGTTCGCATAGGAAATAAAATTTAGTTAATTAATACTCACTTGCTCTTTTTTATTTGCATAAAAAATACTTCCTCCTATTTTATTGAGACATTTTTCCATTAGAGTGATTTCATATAGCATTTGACCATTTTCCCTTATATGATAGGATAACCCACTATCTCTTTCTCTTACTACTACTACTCTTTTCTCTACCTTTTTCTTTTTCTCCTTACTTTTAGTGCTTGTTTAATAATACTCCCTACCATTTCGTAAAGGTTGTTTTACAAACTGTAGCAACTGATAACAAGCTAGGCAATACAACGAGTAAAGAGATTAGGAAAGTGAATCCTTTTGTCTATAAAGGATAGAAAATGTGGTTGTGTGAGAATGTAGATTTAGGGGGTTGAATAAGTGAAGTAAGGTAGTGAGGAAAATGAGCAAACCTTAACTAAATATGGAATAAAGTAAAAGTAGGAGAATTCTTCAGAAACGTACTTAAACATAAAAAGTAGTTTATCATAAGAAGTTAGTTTCCATAACTTCATTCAATGTAGTCTTGTTTACTATCCCCTCTGTCCGAATTTGATTAAACATATGATCATGAATAATCTAGAACATACGTTAGTTGTCGCAAAACATGGAAATATATATTCTAAATGCATTGCAAAAAGTAATATTATATATATTATATATAGTTTCAGATGTTTGTTTTAGTAGCTTTGATTAGTTATCCAGGCAAAAAATGAAGATAGAAAACTTGAACAAAGATAGTATTTTGTTGGTAATGCAAAAGCCAAAGAAGCTCGTCATGTTCATTCTCACTCTTTCACAGATTTTATGACATAAAAGGTCACTTGCGTCCACATTCGAGAAAAACAAGAGTGTCTCGTTATTATTTTTATTGCTTTTTTATTTATTTTCTTAAAAAACAAATATTTATATGTCGGGTTCCCATTAAATTAATATCCCATAATGAGAATACAAATGTAACCAATAACTTCCCTCTCAAAAAAAAAAATAAAATGTAACCAATAACTTCCAATTTTCATATTTCGCGAAATATAACATTCATATAAAAAATAAAATCATAAATTAAAATATTGAATTATAAAATACAGCTTTTTATGAAAAAAAAAAAAAAAAACCTCATTCATGATATCAGATCTCTGCTCGCTCAATTTTGCTTTTACTTCATAGCCAACAACCCGTTTGTATGTATCTACCATTTTAATATGTTGCCTAGTTACAAAGCCGTACAAGAACGATCTCGTTTGTCTGTGTATTCAAAAAATCGTAAACCTTACTGAAAAATTAATAATACAAATAATATCATTTTACATCAATTAATAGCATAAATCAGCATGGACTATGATTTCAACTTGATTAACTAGGCCCATTCCTATTCATACCGAAATTAACAGTACTTGGCTTGAGCTCGCTAGATCCCACGCCCATTGCCATTATGCCATATTGCCATGTATGTCAAACGTGGCCTACATTTAGGTCCCGCTACTTTCGGACCGGTAAAATCGGATCGAACCGAATTAAACCGAACACAACCGAACCTAAGAAAACCGAACCTGCGTAAAATAATCGAACCGAACCGAAAATAAAATTCAAAAGAATGCGCCTAATATCTCACGCTTTATACCCCCATTCTTTTTTTCAAGACTGTGTGTTTGCCAATACTTTGTAGATGGTATTTAGGCTATGTTCAATTCACCTTATTTTGCTTATTTCGCATCGAATCGTATCGATCGACTGCACTGCATCGTATCGATCGATCGATCGTAAAAAATAAGTTCGGATCGATCGGATAGGTTCGAGATCGAGATCGGTCAGATCGGATCGATAAGTTCGGATTATGCTTATATTTAAAAACTTATTATTATTTATCATCATGATTATTAGTATTACTAATGCTATTATTGTTATTGTAATTATTATTATTATTATTATTATTATTATTATTATTATTATTATTATTATTATTATTATTATTAATACTTTATACAATTACTATTACTATTAATATTACTATTTATTAGTACTTTTATTCAAAAAGATTATTATTATCGTTGTTGTACTTAGTAATTATTAATATTGGTACTTATTATTAATGTCGCTTCTATTATTATAAATGTCATCGATATCACTATTTGAAGCTATTTGTGTTCAAGCAAGAAGAATGTTCTTTTGGCATTTGTAAGTGTTCTTTTTTATATTTATTCTACTTAATAATTTTTATATGTGATGTTCTTTTTTATGTTGTACATGTAACGAACATGACAATAGTATATGATGTTAATTTTTTAAAACAATTTTGGTAGAATAATATAAATTATATATTACTAGTTTATATAAAACATGAATAAAGGGATAACTTAATGGTGTTGTCATCACGTTCAAAATTTTCCCTACAAAGGATTTCAACTTATCTTTAAAAATAAAAGTTTATATATGAACAAGACAACGATATAAGAAGAATATTTAACCATTTTGTTCAAGAATCATATGATTATATATATTTATAAGTTTATTTATAATAAAAAAGAACAATTTATTGATATAACAAAGAACATGTTGTTAGTTAAATCCAAACATGTCATCAATATAAAAATAACATCTATCTTTTATTTTTAAAACGTGTTCTTTAAATAGATCTTGTATCTTTCTTGTAGTATATGTTCTTCTTTTAATATCATTATATCGTTCTTTTCATTACTACCTAAATTCTTATTATTAACGGACTTTAAACATGAGTAGTTCTTTTATTTTTAATTTTTTTTTGGGCCCCTATCGAAAATCCCGCCGGAAGCATGAATTTTCTCGCACCCTTAAGCATGGGGTCACTCACCTAAAGACCCAACAAGCCCCAACCCCCTCCCCCACCCACAACAATATTGAAATATATGCTTCCACCAAGATTTGAACCTTGGCCTCCCAAGATGGAGGTAGAAGTCATACCATCGAACCCAAGAATCTTTAGTCTTTTATTTTTAATTGTATGTTCATATACTAATGTGCTCTTTTCAAAAAAAAAACTTAATTATGCTATAATAATAATAATAATAATAATAATAATAATAATTATTATTATTATTATTAATATTATTATTATTATTATTATTATTATTATTATTATTATTATTATTATTATGTTATCTATATTATTATTATTATTGTTATTATTGTTATTATTATTATAATATTATTTATATTATTATTATTATAAAATTATTATTATTATTATTATATTATTATTATTATTATTATTATTAATATTATTACTATTATTGAAAGTTGTACATAGTAATAAAATAATAGTAATAGTAATACTAGTAATGAATTACAAAGTAATAATAATATTAGTAATAATATGTTTCTTAAAAGATAAGTTCGGATCGATCGGATCGTAAAAAAATAAGTTCAGATCGATCGGATCGTATAAGTTGGATCGAAAATTTCTGTGTGAACTAAACATAGCCTTAGTATACTTCATCCGTTCCTTTTATTATTGCAATATTTCTCTTATTTGGAAGTTCAATATTAATTGCGACGATACTAAATTTGACTACGTTTTCCCTCTATCTCTCTCTTTATCACATGGGTCCTTTTTTCATCTTTTCATCTCTTTCATCTCCTTATAAAATGGGCAACCCCCTACATGTTACAATTATTAAAGAACGGAGAGTATTCTTGACGTTCCAAAATAAGTCAGAAACACTTTGTTCAAAAAGCTTCCCACATAAATGGAGGTGTCTTTACTTATTTTCAACTATGAAGATATATTATGTATAACAAGACTGTAATATCATTTTAATCCTCTTTTTTTTTTTTGGGTGAAAAGAGATATTTTACTCTCTATAAACAACATGCATGTGAACTGTGTAGGGGGCATGTGATGATGAGTAGAAGTGTGCCTGGCCAATTGAGTTATAAAACCGACAACTTTGCAATACTGCTAACCAATTTTTGGACCAGTTGATGCAAGAATAACTGTTTCTTTTTCTTTCATACATTGTAAGCATCATATACTCCATATGTGTATATAAACACATCATATTCAACCATATAGTATAAAATTTTTTGCAGAGGATGGGAAGAGAAAGTAATCTGTATGACGATTAAGGGTCTTTAAAAAGGCAATGCCCCATGTGACTCCAAGTCATGGTAGTTATGGCAGTTGGAGGTTCCAATAAAACCATATAATAGTACTAATAAATACTATATTCATATATGGTAAACTTGTATGACTATGAGACTGTGGCTATAAATGTGCTAATATGCTTTAAAAACCAATTACTACTCTTGGTACTAGATCAGCTAGGTAAGTTGGTGGTATTATTATAAATTAATTATGTTTTAAGATTAAGAAGTGGTTTAGTTTATAATGGTGTTGTCTCTAATTGAAAATTTAAGTTAGGATGTCCCAAGTTTCTATGATCATGAGATCATCCAACGTTTTTATAGTGAATTTTTGTAACTGATCAACTGTCTT